>LPNX010474229.1:1703048-1759313 GCA_001517045.1 Pseudotsuga menziesii
ATTGTCGTCATGTTAAGGGGAAGAAAGTTTTATTTTTTGCCTAAAACTATGGTCTCACTCCTAAGCCTAAGGAGGAGAAGGTCGTGCGCTTGGGGCTTGGGATCCCCTCTTCACCCTCCCCTCTCATCGAACCCCCTCATCCCAAACATTAACGCCACCCTGCTGCTGCTGTCCTTCGCCGGCTGCACGCTTTTAATCATCCATCCTCCTCCCAACGCCGCGTGTATCCCTCCTCGAACCTCCCTCCATCTGGTCACGTCCGCCTTAATGCTTACCAGCCTTTGGAGCCTTCGCATTCATCACTCGCACTTTTGGGCTTTTGTTTATCCCGGTCCTTCCTCCATCCTCGGCTTCAGAATGTCGATCCGGAACCCCTCCTCTGCAACCTCTGGCATTTTTGAAATTCAAAGAATTCTGGGACAGGTGGTTCTGGGCGTTAGTGAAGGGTGGCTTCAGGGCCTCCCTTGGAAGGTTCTCCCATTATCGCGATCGTTGGTGAAAGATTGGCTCGTCTTGGCAGTATTGTCCTCTGGCGCAGGTTTCAGTCAGCCAGAATTTCGGGTTGCTGAGCAAAGGGATCCAGAAAGCGTTTGGGTTTTGGACTCCGGGCAGAACAGGGTGCTGGGCGTTGTGGGATCTTCGGGTCTCTTTCAGGCAGGTAATCACTCGTTGTCTTATGAGTTAGAGGTGCTCAATTCTCTCTTTTCTGCATTCAAGAATCTTCGAAGAATTACAGGCAACTCTGTCAACGTGCCTATCAATTTGTTTGTTGGTCTATCCATCTCGCCTGGGGTTAAAGGTATGGCTCACGGAGGCGATTGGATGGACATTAAGAAGAACCTCCGCCAGCTTTATGAGCTTCTAGTCATTAACGTTGTGGACACCAAAGAAATGAGTGAGGAGATAAAAAGGATGTCTGACACAGTAAGCCACACCTCCCAGCAAGTGAGCAACAATGACGCCCGCATTGACGATAATGAGAGCAGCCTCCGGGTAATGCATGAGAAAATGGACAGAATTCAAGAGGATCTGCAGAGATTCATTGAAATGCACCAGTCCAGCCGGGTGAATGGCGAAGTTGCTGAAGCGGCCCTCCCCATGGAAGAGGAGTCAGTAGTCCAGCCGAGAAACAATAGGAATATGTAGTAATTTGTTTCCTTTAAGTTATGTTAAATGTTTTTTTGCCTCCTTATTTGTTTTCAGTTCGTAAGGGTTTACCCCTTTAGCAGTTTTAAAAGCTTTGAACAGTCAGTTTGCAGGGTATTTTGGACAATCCCATGGCTGGTTTTCTTTGACAGCCTTTTTGATGTATATTCTCTGATGAAACTACTATCTCTGTAACGCATGGCTGTGCGCAGCCCCCTTTTATATATTTATGTTCATAGTTTCTGTTAAAAAAAAAACGTACATAAGGTACAATTACATACATCATAGGAGAAGTCTGTCTCATTTTGCATTCCAGTGGAGAGCTTAGGAAAATTAGGTCAAGTTTATACTCATTTTGGTCAGAATTTCAAGAGGATTTCAATTATAGAATTTGTTTTTGCATTTGACTAATATATTTTTGAAGTGACTCTAGAACTCATGTATGAAATATTTTTAAGACTTAATAAGATCAACCTTCTCATTGGAAGTGGCCCGGAGATGTACCCCAGTAGGGGCGAACTTTGTTATCATTTCTTGTCTATAATTTGTGTTTTGTATATCTCTTTTATGTGTTTATGTGCTTCAATTATGCTCTCTAATTTTTCCATTTAAATCCTTTTAATGAGTTTACTCATTCAAATTTTCACATGCAAGTTAATGGTTACAAATATCCTAAAAATTTCAGATCATGTTTTGTATAAGAGCTGGCTAACCACATAATTGTAGAGTGTGAATGTTAACTAGATCAAGGCTTAAGCGAGGTGAAGGCCAAATTGATACTTTCAATTTAGAGATTGGATGTGCACATCAAAGAAAGGAAATGGTATATGAATTCAGAGAGTCAGCTTTGATTTTGGGTATACCTCTTTACACTAGAAAACTCTTCTCAAGTTTATTAGAGGATTACATATTTATTTTCATCATATAATACTTACGTTTAATCCTACAAACCTGGATGAGGTATGTGTGCAAGCTACACACATTGAATCCAAAGGGAAGAGTGCTCATGATAACTTTTCTTCAACTGAATCTAGCAAATTAAAACAAGGAAAGGAAAAAGAGAAAGGTAAGCATATAGCTACAATGAGGAAAGTTGATGAGAGGTCTACATGCTCACATTGTCAAAATCAAGGGACAAAGAAGAAAAGTGTTGGGTACTACATCTAGAATTGAAGCCGAAGTGGTTTAAGGATCAAAAAGAGAAGCAAAAGGCCATGATTATCATTGTGGAACTTGGATTAGATTTTGAGGATGCAACAAAGATAGAAATCGTAGGTGTGAAAGGTAAAGCTATTGTTGGTAATGATTCTAATATTGGTTCTTCATGTGCTTCTACTTCTAAATATCATGTTAGTTCTAAGGATAGGAAAATGAATACATTGTTACATACAAGGGTAATTACAAAACAAACTAAGCTCGGAACACTCATCGATAGTAGATCCCAAGATAATCTCATTTCAAAAGTAGTTAAATAGTTGGGATCAACAACAAATCCACACAAAAAACCTTATCCATTAGGTTGGATGTGCAACTATAAACGATTACAAGTAAAAATGAAATGTGATCTAAAGTTTGCAATAACATCCAAAACACATTATACAACTTAACAAGAACTCTAAATAGTTCTCGTTTTTTTATAGGCTCCATTTAGTGGTTATTTTTACATCCAAATCGAAAAATAGCAGACCACTTTTTTTAAGAAACATATCACAATTTTTTGGAAACCCATCAACTAATTTTTTTTTTACATAAAAAAACTCATTTTTAAAATAAAACAAATTAATAATTTTTATTTTGTAATTTTGTATTAATATTTGAAAAAAAGTAAAAAAAATAAACAATTTTAAAAATTCAAATGAAAAATTAATAAATTAAAAAACAACTCTAATTAAAATGAAATAAAAAAAGTTAAACTATATATAAACAAAAAAATATTTAAAAAAATTATATAAAATAACATAGTAAATTAAAAAAAAATCATCACAATAAATTGTTTACTAAAAATTTTGTAACTTTTATTAAAAAATTTGTTAATTTTACTTTAAAAAATAAATTTTATCAAGATTTGTTTTAAAAATTCATTTAAGGAAGAAAAAATCAAATAAAAAACTTAACAAAAATATTATTTAAAAAAAAAAATCTATTAAAACAAATATAAAAAAACAATTAGAAAAAAAACAATTAAAAAACAAAAAAAATACCTACCCACTACCTCATCCCCTCCTCTGTGCCCCACCCCAGCCTCTTCCCCATGCACTCCCCCACCACCGCACCCCCTCTCCCCTCCCCTTTCCCTACCCTCCCTCGCCTCCTCCATACCCCTACGCCCTCCGTCGTCACCCCTTCCTCTCTCCTCCCCACCCTACAAGAGGCCATTGTTTTTAAATGTTTTTTTTTTATGATTTTCAATTTGTTTTTTAGAAGTTTTTAATATTTTATTTTTATATTTTTTCATAAAAAAAATTATTTTCTTAATAAAATGTCAAATTTTAAATTATAATTTTTTAGTAACTTTTTTTTTAGATTTTTTTATTTTGTATAAATGTTTTAAAAAGAAGTTTAAAATTTTTTAAAAATGGGGATGGGGAAGTTATCACCACAAAGATGGGACACTTTATTTTTTAAGGCCGTGGTTTGAAAAATATTGTAATGTTTGCACTACATTTTTATTTAAGGTTGGGTGTAATATTTTCTTTCAATAATATTGATTGTTAAGTCCACTCTTTTAAACAAGTTACACTTTTGGAATTTGAAAAAAACAATGTGCTTATAGTAGCATCCGTGTTCTATTCAATGGTTTATTTTAAGGCGATTATTAGTAATAATATGAGTTTTTAAGGCAACGATTGTCTTTTTAACCTTGAAACAAAAAACAATTCTACTAGTAGCATCGGTTTTCAATTTGAAGCCTGATTTTGGTGTTTTTTGACACAAGAAAATTGATTTTTAGGGTTAGAGTTCTCATTGTGAGTATATAGTTCTCGTCGGGTTGTATAATGTGTTCCAAGTTTGTAGATGAAGTTGAATTTGATGTGGTTCCACTAGATATATGTGGAATTGTGTTGGGTAGCCCATATTTATATTATTGAAAGACAAATTTCTATAAAGAACATAATTAGTATCATTTGTTTAAGGAAGGAATTGATTATATAGTACATTCACATCATTTAAAATGACAAATCATTGGGAACTACACAACAATTGAAAAGGGTCCTTAGTGAAAGTCAGAATTTGGCACTTATGTTTATGCAATTTAAGGAAGAAAATAATCCTAATCATAGAAAGGAAGTGTCGTTGCATCACAATGCATCTATTATGGTTGACAATGTTCCTACAATAAATCATCAGCATGATGTGGGTACAATCTCTTTCCTATGTTGAAATTTGATATTCATCTTTCTACTGATTACGAGTGTATGGTTGATTCCAACAATTTTGAATGTAGATTTTGTTGAAAAGGGATTAATGTACTTAATAATGTCATTGCAGTTTTCATTGTTATTATGATAACTCAAATGTACAGGTTCTAGCAAGAATAGACAAATTATACCTGATAGATGAAACAAACATGTCCTCACTTGAATTCTGAATGATTCAGGATTTTGGTGGTCCAAAAGATTCTAAGTAAGAAGGTTTGATCCAGGAGGATATATGAGATCGATCAAAATAAAATTATTCAAAATGAAAATAGAATATTTTATTTGTGTAAATCTCATCAAGAGCTTTTTGGTGACGTTCATTTCATGTAAAACAACCTCTGGATGAGAAAGTTTTTAAGCTCTAAATTTTTAAGAAAATAGGAAAATTTCAAAAAAGAGGGGTGCCACATGGAACCACTATAAGGGTGACACATGGCCTATACTACATTGATGTGTAAAAATCACATAGCACCACGTGGTAGGTTGTAGTTCAGTTGACATGTTCATGGCATAGTTGGCATTCATTGGCAGACACGTGGACCAATTAGTGAATGCCATGTGGTGATCTAATTAGCCAGGTATATGTTGGTTTACCAAATATTTTGTAGGAAAATGGATTCAAACCCCTGGCCTCTACCTTTTCCAAAGTCTCCACAACATCTAGTTATATAGGATCTTCGCTCTTTGTTTTTTGTTTTTTTGTCAGTAAGAAGTACTCATTCTATTGCTTAAATGAAAAATAGCAGATACATAGTTGAGTATGACTCTAGAAGCATGGAGTGAAGTGATGGTCATGGAATCAAAAAATATAAGTATGCAAAAGAATCCAACCTAAATATCTTAACATATTTTTAGCTTCCTAACCTTTATACATTGGCGGCCTGACACACCTAGAGAGGTTAAAGGAGAAATAGGTAGAGAAAGAAACCATGAACAGAGAAAAAGAGGGAAGAACAAGAGTCGTTGGGTTAGGATGCTAGATCTTCCTGGAGGATTCATCTTCTTCCTCATTGGATTTGCTGGTGTTGGTCTCATTAGTGTCCTTGTTGGCATGCTGGAAGAGCAGTTTTGAGAGCAGCATGAGATTTGTCATGTGGACCAGACCTCGCTCAACATCTTCCTTGAAGGTGCTGACAGTAAGCTTTACATTTTCTCTAAAACTCTCCATTTCTCTCATAGCTCTGGATAAAATGAATTTCATATGCCAATAGTTTGAAACCGTGACCTCATGCCCAAGTATGAGCTAGAATTCCCCATAGATCTCAATCTCCATGGTTGCAATGGAGTCACGGATATGGTACTAGATTTCATAATGGAAGAGAGTCTCCTAGTCAACATCATTCATATATTTATTGACAGAATACATCACCCATGAGATGGTGAAGACCAAGCCAATATGATATTGTCCAGATGTTTTACCGAGAGGAGGTCCACATGCACTAGGCTCACTTGAAGTGGCCAGCAATGAGGACCAGGTGACAAGAGTCTGAACCTCTACATGATAACATGATAACTCCTTTCCGGCTTGTGGGAATCATGTTTCCACCTGTTATAGCATTTCCCTTACACGTAGAGAGTCCGTTGGAATCTAGGCCAGGTAAATTTCGACATGGTGAGGAGTTCGGGATGATCAATATCATACAAGGACCCTGTGATGGACACCATGGTGGAGAATCTCCTTACTAGGTTTGCAGCATGTGGAAATGTTTGCATGTTTGAGGCATCTTTCATTGTAGCCGAAGGACAACACTTTCACTTTAATCATGGGGGAGTGTGGGGGAGGGGATGCCACCTGCACTGGCACATTCCCTATCTCCCATGTTCCATCCATCATTTCCTTTTTGAACACCCACATTCGAGATATTGTGGGATTGTGTAGCAATTTGTTTCCAATTCTCCTTGTCTTCAAATTCAATATTGTCATCCCAACATGAGTAGTGGATTGTAGATCAGTTCATAAAGACTCCCTTGTTAGCAATGGAATCTGCTAAATTGTTAAATTTTCCTTTAACATGTTGGAAGATGATCGATGGGTTCTCCATGAGTGCATTTCTAAGGATCTTGATTTTTCTTTCCATCGTCCAGTTGTTAGCCACCTTTCTTCTTGTTGGGCCAGCTTGTATTATGTTGGCTATGTTGGTAATTAAGGGTGAATCCACTTCCAAGATGAGAGGGGTCCAATTCTTGTCGAGAGAATAGATTAGGACAACCAATAATCCTTCTAGCTCAGCCACATTATTGGTGGAGAGGCCGAGAGAGCCCCAAAACACTCCCTGGATTTTACCTTCATTGTCCGTGATTTCTCCACCGAAACCTGCTGGACCAGGGTTTCCTCTGGAAGCCCCATCAAAGTTAATCTTGTAGGTGTCAACAAGGGGATTCCATTAGCTTGGAGAGTTCACCTTGATATTTTTCATGACATTAGAGGAAATTTCAACTCAAAATGGGCCTCCTAAGGAAAATTAATAAAATAATAGCTAAAATAATAAAATAATATTTATTAATTTTGGAGGAAGAAAAGAAAAAACTACATTTTTGTTCATATTTTTGACATATATCCTTGTGTTTTTACTCAAATTTTGATCGAGAGAGCTCCTTGGATGCAGAATTAAATTCCTCTTCCAACGAGTACCAACTTGGCATACTTTTGACGGGCCCCTCTACCCCCAAAACAAGAAATACTTGAAAAAGTGTGATTTTTAGGTATTTATTGTTTTTGGGGTAGCGGGGCCCATCAAAAGTATGCCGAGTGGGTACTCGTTGGATGCAGAATTTAATTCCGCATCCAACAAGCTCTCTCGATTGAAATTTGAGTAAAAACACGGGGAGATATTTTGAAAATACGAACAAAAAAAGTAGTTTATTTTATGATACTTATCCCCCAATTTATATTAAAAATTTGTTTAAGAGGTGCTCCCTTTTTTAATTTTAAAGCATTTTAATTGGATAATACATTATCACATGGAATTTGTATTATTTTTGGAAGGCCCATTCTAAATTGGAATTTCCTCTAATGTACCCCAATACTTTAAGATTCGATTTTCATTGTTGTTGGTGGTTAGGTTCTTGTCTTTCCAAGTTGATAGTTCCAAAGTTTCAAAGATGTGTTTCTTTAAAATTTCCCAAACTTCCTCTTCCTTCCTAGCCCTGTTATTTAAGATTCTATTCTTCTTTTCTATCCATATTTCCCAAACCCCAAATCCAAGGAAGAGTTCCCATATTATATTGAGAAGCATGTTGTTGAATGGTTGGCGAGGCCAAGGAGATGGTCGGTGGTTTCCTCATTTTCTTTGCAGAGGAAGCACCATGTTGGTCCAATGCTACCTCTTTTTTTTTATTCTCCCAAGTTAGGATGTATCAACGAAGGAGGAGACAAAGGGAGGTAGAAAATTTGGGCCAAAGGTTGGCTTTCCAAACTTGTTTCCATCTATTGTCTTAGCCATCAATAGTTGTGTTGGAAAGTATTGCAACCATTTCTTTCATGTTGAAGGTTCCATATTGTGAGAATCCCCATCTTATTTTTTCATTATCATGGTTGATTCAGATTTGACGGGTTTGGATATCATCCTAGAAAGTCTGAATATCTTCAGAGGGACTGATGGCCTGCCATGAGTCAAAGAGTTTCCATTATTGATGTATTTGTAACTTCAGAATGTATTCACTTGTATATTTTATATATCGTATTTCATTGGTCCCTAATGTTCCTATCGGGAGAATGATCAATGTAATAAATTCATGTAAATTCATAGAGATTAACCCTCCTTTGTAAGTCGGGGGAAAATTCCCCACAGTTGAGGGGCAATAGGGTTATTAGACTCTCATAGAGAAGTCATCCATGGTAAGTAATTGTCACGTCGAAAACTAGTATAAATAGAGAGTGAGCCTCTCTATTTGATACACATACTTACTCAATTGTAGCACATGAGTGAGAGAAGAGAAGCTTGCACAAGTGAGAGAGAGAAAAATTGTCGGAGATCATATTTCTGTTTTCGGGTTTTACTTTTTCTATTGGTGCTCATTTTATCTCTGAGGAAGTTACAGTTTTCTCCTTTATAGTTTCCCCAAGGAAAACTTTTTGTGTCTCTTGTTTCTTGTGATTATTGGTGTGCATGTTATTCTATCAGATAAGATCCTAGCTCATATTGATTAAATGATAAAAATATAACATGGTATCAGAGATAACCTGAGAAGAAGACACGGTGTAGCTTCAGAAGCTAGGGATTCTTATTTTTTGGGTCTCTCTCCATAATCCATCAACAAAAGGAGGCTAGGATGACTCTCCATTGAAAGCTGCATCTTTCTATCGAAGCATAATCTGATTCTGAGCATTTTCAGTTTTGACCTGTCAGTGCTGCCATAAATTAGGGATTTTCACAGAAGTGAAATTTTTGAGTGAGCCTAGAATGGGATTTCTCTCCTCCTCAAAATCGAAATTTAGAGACCAAGATCAAAATTTTTGGTTGGGTAAAAATCTAGGAAATTCAAACCGTAATTTGACCCCGAGCCTGAAAATCCCTAAAATACAAAAATTGGTAGTTTTGGTACATTTTCTATATCTTGATATTGGAGAAGGATAAAGAGCCTAAATTTTTATAGGTCAAAGATAAATTTTTGATGTAGCCTGTGTAAAACGTTCAGCCTCATATTCACTGTATTATTGGAGATATGATTCCTCCAAATCATGGTTCCAGCCTCTTCCAGGATTCATCCCTAAACATGACACCTGGGGAGCATTGCTATGTCTCGGGATATGAAGGTCCAAATGAAATTCCTCAAGATGTTCCATATAGGGCATGGAATTTAATTTATGTGGTAAATGTTTCAGACCTTGAAGATGAAACAATGACATGTGGTAGTTTGTACAAGTTTTCCATGTTGAACAGTCTTGAAATATGTCACCTTGGGTAAACTATCATAATTCCCAATTGGTGAACCCAATTCTACTCAAACTTATGGTGTGGGAAAGAGTACAAAGTAGGATACCACAGTGTGAAATTTTAGACACATAAGAGTAGTACTTTCAGATATATCGCAGGAATGATATTTGACATTTCTACCGAGGAAATTGGAAAACTAGGGCTTCCTGTCTCGGGAGCTTCCCTCAGCTGTTTTTAGAAAAGGAGTACATTGGAAATCCCACCTTGAAGAGGCCCATATTTTTATCCAATCAAAATTTTGAAATTTCAACTTTTAAAAATTAGGGTTTCCCTAACAAACCCTAGATCAGCCAGATCCAGAACCAGGACAGACACTTCAAATCGGTAAGATCTAATATTTTGTTATTTACATTTGAGGTTCTCATTTCAAAATGACCTATCACACTAGCTTGATGAAAAGTTGGTGAAGATGAAAATTTCCAAGCATGGAAGTGTAGGATTTCACTGGTTCTTGAAGAAAATGAATTGGACACCTACATAAGTGGAGACGTTCCAGTTCCAAAGGAAGATGAGGCTAAGGCCTTACACAAGAAGAACTTGGTCAAGGCCAAGAGGATTATTGCTAATTCTATCAAGAATCACCTTATACCACATATATCTTCCCTAAAGACACCTCAAGATATTTTTAATTCCTTGACCAAGCTATTTTAAGGGAAGAACATAAATGTGAAGATGACGTTGAGAAACCAGTTGAAGAATGTAAAGATCCAGAATGCAGAGAACATACTGTCATATTTTACAAGGGTCTCTCAAATTTTTTGAAGCAGTGGATGGAGAAGTAGATAATGCAAAAACTGTGATAACCACCTTGAATGGCCTCCCAGTATGATGGGATTCATTCATTTGAGGAATTAGTTCCAGAAGGAAGTGACTACCTTCAGCCGACTCTAGTAATAGCACACATAAGAAGAAGCTCAACTCATAATAAGAGAAGAGAAAATGGGAGAAGATCCCTCAAGTGACGAGGAATATGAAGAACTCAATTCTTGAAGAACCTCTTATCCATCTTACCAATTGGATAAGAAATGATTATGTTATGAATTAAGAAGATGATGAAGATGAAGACTCAAGGAGCCTACCCACGAAACAAATAAAGATAAGTATTCAATGGTCATTTCATGATATTGTTTTGTTATGCATTTGTTTATATTTAGTTCATGTGTTATGCATGATAGAATGTTTGCATTAATGACAGTATACTACTAATATGCATGGGATAGGTAAGTAGCTCATGGTTCTATACAACTCTCCACTGCTACTTATCTGTAGTGAAACCTCTTTACTAACATATTGGATTAGTGCACAATCTCAATGATGTCATGGTAGAGATGGAAGGAATCTAGAACGTTTATTTGAGATATGGATGAATGTTGTATTGGCTAAAATAGTTGCATGATTATATCTTTATGCATAATAATTTTCCATTATGAATATGCCTTATGAAACATTTCTAACCATACAACTAATGCCTTTGAATTGTAGGAAAGATTACGTACAATCGCCTACAAGAAAAGAAGGATGACACTTGTTCCGAAGAACAAGTGACGACAGTTCAAGAAATAATCCAAAATGAAGAATAATATGACGATACTTTCAAAGAAAGAAGATGTCTCAGACACAATGCAGTTATGTGACATTGTTGAGTGACATAATTGATGCAGATCCTTCTACCTATGAAGAAGTAGCCCAGAAGAAAGAGAAGGAGAGTACCAGCTCAAGAAGAATGATGTCTAGGATTTAGTATCAAGACCTAAAGGGAAGTCCATAGTTTCTTACATATGGATATATAAGTTCCAGCATGCAGTAGACGAGAACATCATGAGATACAAGGAAAGATTCGTATGACGATTCTTCTCATAGAAAGAAGGCATAGAGACTACGAAGAGCCATTTGCAGCCACTGGAAGTTAAGACACATGACAAGAAGAATCATGTGTGCAAATTAAAGAAGGCCTTATACGAGTTCAGAAGGCACCCATGGGATAACACATACATGAGGATCTTGAAGATCACCTAGAGTGATGAAGATCTTAACCTTTGCTACAAGGTTGAAGATGAAAGCCTATAGAGGAAGACAAGCTCACAGATGGGTGCGAGAAGAACTTTTGAAAAGGTTCAGGATATTGGTATCTAGTGACCCTAGGTGGATACATAGAATATTAGTAGCAAAGGAAGCTACTTGTCACTCCAGTACATAATGTTTCAATATATAGAGTATGAAAGGCAGAGGGAGAATGATGATTCGCTTCAGAGGGAGTGACTACAGAAGATCTTGAGGTTCAACATGGTACGAGGGGATGGACAACTTACTGATGGATCTAGGATTTATTGAGAGTAAAGTTGATTCCAACCTTTGCTTCAAGGTTGAAGGTGGAAGAACTGTGACGATCCTATTATATGTCGATGACCTGTTCCTAATAGGTAAAAAGGAACTCATTAAATATGCAAGAAGGAGACTTGCTGCTAAGTTCAAGATGAAAGACTTGGGTATGATGCACTACTTTCTAGGCATGGAGGTGTTGTAGAGTGCAGATGGAATCTCCCTTGGACAAGGGAAGTATGCAATGGAGATCCTGAAGAGGCTTAGGATGATGGACTACAAGGCCATGACCACATATATGGCATCGAACATGAAGCTATTGAGTGATGCTTCATTAGAGATAGTTGATGCTGCAATGTATCATCAGATGATTGGGTCCTTGATGTACTTGATGAATACGAGACCAGATATTTTCTTTGCTTTGAAAACATTGAGCCATTTCATAAAGGATCTGAGATATGTTAACCTGATGATTGTAAAGCATGCAGTGAAGTACTTGAAGGGTATAGTTGAGTATGGGATCAAGTATGATACAAATCAGAATATTAACCTGGAAGGTTATGTGGATTCAATTTGGGAATCCAATGCCATTGATAGGAAGAGAACTTCAAGGTGCTGCTTCAGTATGAGATTAGGTGTGATATCTTGGTTTAGCAGGAAGCAGTCTTGAATGGCGCTGAGTACAGCTGAGGAAAAAATATGTTTCCACTTGCTCAACTATTTGGGAGGTAGTATGTTTCTTTTGGAAAATAATATTTGATTTGATTGATTTGACTTGCATTTTTGTATGATGCAGAGAGGAGCAGTGAAGCTCCAGTATGTGATCCAGATTGAGATCTCTCGAAATAGGGAGTTCTAGCATAGCCGGTGATACAGATTGTCTGAGCATAAAATCCTGGAAAAGATCATAGGTTCCTCATGCATAAATGGTCATGTAGGTTGTCCTTGGATGTAATCACTCCTGGCGAAGATCATAGTATCCTTGGGTGTAATCAACCCTATTGTGATTCTATGCTAGAAATGGCTAGAGTGAAGTTTGATTACTTCAGAAGATAAGCTTAGTGTTCTCCATATCAAGGTTCCTTCAAAGGGGAAGTGATGAGTTCGTGAGCCCTTCTGACATGGTTTTAGGCTAGGCCTTCCATGGTCAGATGTAAGTGTTGTGCCTTTCTGACATGGTGGTAGGATTGGTTCCTCCCATGGTCAGATGTAAGTGTTGTGCCTTTCTGACATGATGGTAGGATTGGTTCCTCCCCTGGTCAAATACAAGTGTTGGGCCTTTCCTTGGATGGTAGATGGTGTGTCCTACCATGCCGATGGATGTAAGCGCTGGGCCTTTCCAACATGGTGGAAGAATGGGCCTCCCATGGTTGGATATAAGTGTTGAGATCTACATCTAGCATGACAAAGGGTTGGCTATGTAGAACTGCATCCAGCATGAAAAAGGGCTGGCTTTGTAGAGGAAGACCTTACAGAGGAAAAGGCCTACATATAGTATGAAAATGGACTGGCTTTGTAGAACTACATCCAGTATGAAAAAGGACTGGCTCTATAGTGGAATACCTTGCAGAAGGAAAGGCCTACATCCAATATGAAAAAGGATTGGCTATGTAGAACTACATCTAGTATTAAAAAGGACTAGCTCTGTAGTAGAAGACCTTGCAGAGGGCAAGGCCTACATCCAGTATAAAAAAGGACTAGCTTTGTAGAACTACATCCAGGATGAAAAATGGCTGGCTATGTAGAGGCCTACATCCAACATGAAAAAAGTTTGGATCTGTAGAGTTACATCTAGCATGAAATAGGGTTGGCTCTATAGAGGTACATCCAACATGAAAAAGGGCTGGCTCTATAGAGGCTTGCATCCAGTATGAAAAAGGTCTGGCTCTGTAGGGGAAGTCCTTGCAAAGGCAAGGCAGTACATCCAACATGAAAAAGGGTTGGCTCTATTAATGAAGACCTACCTAGAGGCTAGGCCTACAACCAGCATGTAAAAGGGTTGGCTCTATATAACTTCCTATGACGAGAAGAATTATTAGATATCACCATTTTCTTGAGATAGTAGGAGAAATGATGATGATGATGATCCAATGATGATGATGATCTAGCTTTGATGATGATCCATCTTTGATGATTATCCATCTTTGATGAATGATCCAGTGACGAAGACTTGTGCTGATGAATTGTGTCAAGAGAATACCTTCCTAGTTAAGAGGGAGTGTTTATGTATTTGTAACTTTGGAATGTATTCACTTGTATATTTTATTGTTAGCTCGAATATTTCACCTCCCGCAGACAGCAAGGTGTTCCACTGGTCTGAATGGTTCAGATCCAGAACAAATAGAGGACAAAGGTTGAATACTCTCCCTAGACGCCATAAATACCTGGAATGTAATGCTTCGATCATTACCCCATGTACCTGCAATAATTTTTAACACGTAAACATATCGAAACCACCAAAATATAATCTACTAATCTATGTTAGTGACTAAGGAATCTAACAACATACATGTGAAATCAAAAAACAACAATATATGTGGGACAGAAATCAACTTGCATTAATATAGAAATATGAAGAATTTTACAACCAAGCCTTAGTGTTGACATGCATCTCCATGAAGCCAAGCATTCTCATCCCCAAAATATCCGACTCTAGCTCTCTATGCTCCCCAAATGGTCTTGGGCCAAGTGATCAATTCAATGGCATAACAATACCTTAAGAGTTATCCCCTCAACCATGGCTATGAGCTCATATTTATAAGGCTTAAGGGATAGGGATGGTTGAGATATTAGTGGGTGAGGTGTCCTCTAAGACCCTAGGATGAGGGATCTCTAGCTCAACTAACCCACAATAGTAGGGATAAGGGAGGACATGAGGCTTATCATCTAGAAGCCTAAAAAAACTTCTCTTTTTCCCTTTTTACCTAGGGTATCGTGTTTCTCCTTAAATGACAGAGCGGTTCTGGTAAGAAACGCTTATGGGCTAAGGGCCATAATTAGTGGCAACACTTGTGGAAAACAAGGGATAGGCGGCGCAAACAAGGTACCGCTTCTGGACAATAGAGGAAGCGCGGCGCTGGGAATTTTCATGGAATATTGATAATAACCATGAGTTTCCACTCCAAGAGTTGGGATTCAGGGTAAGTAGGTATGTCAAAGTTCTTATCACATGATGGTGATAGGATTTTGGTATAACAGGATGCCCCCCAAAGCATGAGTCTTAGAGGGATACGATAAATGAGATCTTTGAGAGAACAAGTCATCGCCATGAGATGAAAATGTTGGCTCGATCGGAGCATGTCAAGAAGTAGGCATCTGTAGTACATCAGTATGTTGACTCATAGACACAAGTAACCAAACTCATGCCTGTAGACCAATACAAGGTAGATCCATGAGAGGAATAAACAAGCTTGGCTACTAGAATACAGTGTAGATCCATGTGATAGAGGACTCAAAATTGGACATAGCTACCAGACATACAACGTAGATCTATGTCATACAGACGCAAATTTGAGCATAGACATGACCATAAAAATGTGGGTCCATGCTAGATATACAAAACTCCATCGCAACCTGGGGAAAAGCAATGAGCGCTTTAAACAAATACCCATGGTCTTCGTCTCGTCTTTCACAAAGTACGATTCTATCCATGTGATTATAATGATCTGAAGTCAAACATGGTAGAAACCACTTGATTACCTCCCAATGATGTGAACCGTTAACAATTGCGAGGGAGATCACCATTAATGTCAATGATTCCCAAGGTACTCTAGTACAATCTACTGAGTGTGAATAGATGTCATGATGTCAAACACCTAGTCGATTCTATCGATCAAAGGTCAATGATGTGAACCTATGTCGAGAGCGAGAGAATTTTTCATTAAGGCATACAAATCTCAAGGTACCAAATATTGTTTCTAAGACTATTTCCTATATGATGAGCTGATGTCGACAGGAATAGTCTCGTTGAAGGAGGGCCATGATGAGACCCACATCGACGACATGAAACTCCGAACATAGTTCTGGAATGATGTGAATGTAGTAACCATATTACTGACTCAAATATATTAACACAAAGACTGTGTAGACTGCAGAGGTAAAACTTCTTCAAATCCCCTTTGAACATCGGGTAGCACGACAAAAAGACTTGGAAGCATGACTGAACGGGACAAACACACAATGTGACAGTGGAAAATGCATTCTTTTGAAAGACTCAAAGGATTGACTTGACTCATGAAAGTGGATCATCATGGAGATCAGCTGAATACCCAATTGACTTACATGATTGTGCAGACAAGTGCCATGTTCAAAGGTAACAACAAACAATTGCCATTATTTGCAAAATGATTCCCTTCCCATTTCCCCCATCATGATCGATGAGTGCCTCTTTTTGGTTTTACAAGTTCAAAGAGGGTAACAAACACTCGATATAGCTTGTTAGAAGACAAGTCTAGACTCATATGTTTTACAAACCTGAGAAAGGAGGGGTTTGTTCCCAAAGCGGGTCTCTCAATGTTTAATTTAACGAGTCCACTAAAAGAAAACTCGGTATCGTTCATGTTTAGAGATTCTGAACGAATAAAAAAGAAGACTCCAAAGGGGTCCTTTTTCGTATGATTCAGTCTCTAAGGCCCGAAAAAGTGTAAAATCATACCTTAGAGAACTCTTCCAGTCATGATTGGTTGGAGTGTTCCTTTTTTGTAAATAGTCCTATCCGAACCGAGAAAGAGAGAACCTACCATCGGACGGACGACTCTACAAACAATTTAACGAGTGTGAAGAAGACAAGATCACTCGATGACCTTTTTGTATTTAGGGAGCCTAAAATGAGTTTAAAGAGAAATCCATGAGGCTTCTTTACACAATGTCATATTTTTTACGAGCCTGGAAAGAATCGAAAATAGACTCGATGACCTTTTCGTCTTTAAGGAGCCTAAAAAAGAGGTGAAAAGAGGACTCCATGATGCTTATTTACACAATGTTGATTTTTATGAGCCCTGAAAGAAACTTGAAAGGTCTACTTCTTGACAAGTCTCTTGAGACGGGGTGCCCCCATCTCATTGACAGGATCCCATGGAGGGGATATTACCACTTGAGAGCTTATAGATCAACACTGTGCAACAAGGACAGGTACATCGGGGATGAAGATCCCTATCAAAGAAGTGATGGACAGGGCCTTACAGACTATCTTATTTACCATGTAGAGGGTGGCCAGGATTTAGGGTGTGCACCAGGATTCTAGGGCACACACATTGTACGCCGTAGAGGCCATGGCACCCATGGTGTTCAACTGGGCGGAAGCCATGCTTCCAATCTTCAAAGATCAGCTGACTAAGTGTCAGTAGGAAGAGCTAAAGTAGTTTGGATTTGGTTCCATTTTAGCCTGCTTCTTCTTCGAGTCAGTTCCACAGATGAGACCTCAGGTGGTCTTCTAGAGTTTGAGCGCACAGGAACCCCATATGTTGAGGTGTGTCCAGGTCATGGATCTCACAGGAGTGGGTAGGGGAAGGGTGAAGTTTGGTGACTTGTTATTAAGATGGCTCTGAGATCAGATCCTCATGGTTGAGGATTATGCTTACGCTGGCACAGATTTCATCGGAGATCCTGACCTACCACTCCCACTTCGCGGACAGTGGGGTGATATCGGTAAGAAGCAAGAAACCCTAAAATGGATGAAATTTTTTTATGTTTTTTAAAGTTTTATATTTTTTATGTTAAGTTACAAGACCTGTATATTCTCATTCAGATTTGGGAGCAACGCGACCTGGAGGAGCATCTCCATTGGATAGGTAGGCGGGAGCTCGCTTTGTACCATAGGGTGATGATATCACTGGGGAGCTGGAGGAAAACCTTGAGAGATTTACCTTGGACATCCTAGATGCTGACATTGATGACCTCCTAATGAGATATCAGAGATCCATAGCGGGAGTATCGGGTCAATTCAGTAGGTTGTTATGTAGGGTAGCTCGAGCAGATATGTGCTATCATGAGCACCACTAGTGTATGAGATATGTATTGAAAGCGACAGCCTCAGGATTTTGTATGATGATTTTTCTTGAAAGCCTACGTACTTCAGATGAGGTCTCAAGACCTATTTTTGTAAAATTTTTTGCATATATATATACATAATTTTACACGGTGTTTATATGTTTCAAATGGGAAAATGTATTTTCTATGAGTTTTATGTGTCTTGAATGTTTATTTACAATGTACCATGTTTGATTTGATGTCATGAATGGGTGATATGCCAATCTAGGATATAATTATGCAATGAATCAGCAACTACATTATGTTCCCTAGGGATATGCCTATAGGTAATAGTTTCAAATGACCTTTCTAGCAAACTTACTCTCCGAAAGAGGCGGAGGAGCACAAGGTTTATAATGGTGTAAACATGGTTTAAATGACAAACCATGAGTTGTGAGTCCATCAAGACTACTAGATCACAAACATCTTGGGAGGCAACTTTAGTTAGAAGACCGATGACCGCTTCATACTTGACGATGGTATTAGAAGCGGGACCTATGCAAACTGCTCCTGAATTGACCAAATCTTCAGTTGGGGAATAGAGGACCCAAGAAGCCGAGGTGAGATTCAAGGTGTGGAAGCAAGCACCATTAGCGAAGACGTAAAAGGCCATATGCATGACGAAAACATGGTATAAATAGACGTGGACACTAAAAATCAAAACCATCTTGAAAATACTAAAAGCACACTGAAAGTCAATCAATATACATATTTACAAGATACTATCCAAGAAAGACCTAAACATAGTACCTTTTTAGGTACAACCCATTGCAAGGTTGCCCCAAAGGGATTCCATCATAATCAACAAGCTCGTAAGCTCCTTTCTCTAACACCTTAGAAATAACGAAAGGTCCGTACCACATGGACTCGAACTTACCCTTCCCTAGTTTGTCATATCTCTGGTCATAATTCAATACTAGGTCACCCTTGTTAAAGGCATGAGCCTGGATGGATTTATCATACTACACCTTGACACATTTCTTATGTGCCTCATTAGCCAAGGTAGCATCTCTACGAGTCTCGTTAAGGTTACTCAATTACAAAAATCTTTCTTCCTCTATGGAAGTGTCTGGGAGAAGTTCAACGGCAAGTTGTAAATATGGAATCTGACATTGGATCGGCAAGATAGCTTCGAGTCCGTAGACAAGATGGAATGGCATGAAACTAGTAGATGTTTTCACAGAAGTCCAATAAGACCAAAGAGCAGAGAAAAGATTGTGGTGCCAATTCGATTTATGATCTCCAACCATCCGACGAAGCATAATTTTCAAAACTTTGTTGATGAACTCTACCTGACCATTAGCTTGCGGATAATACGGCGTAGAGTTTTCATGGTGAAAACCTATCTTGGCACTCTGTTCCTCCATCATTTGATTATGGAAATGAGATCTATGATTAGTGACGATGGACTGCGGAACTTCAAATCTAGCTATGATATCATTGAACAAGAAGAGAGCGGTGGTCTTAACATATTTTGCATATGTAGGCATGGCCTCAGCCCATTTTGTGAAATAATCAATGGCTACGATGATGTAACCATGCCCCTCGGCTGAGGTAGTCTTACAATGCATGAAGGCAATCCCCCATTTGGAAAATTAGCCAACAGCAACGATGGGGTGTAGCGGAGCAGGATGGGTACGCTTTTTAGGATAAAAGTGTTGGCAAGGTGGGCATTTATTAACAACCTCATGATATTATTTGAAGACAAAAGGATAGAAATAGCCAACTTGAAGGAGTTTTTGGGTTGTATCCATCCTAGATAAATGACCGCCACATGCTCCAGAGTGGCAATCATTCAACACATGTTTAGCCTCCTCATGGGGGAGGCATCGCTGAAGAATAGATTCGATCCCACATCTATACAAAGTATCATTCAAGATGAGATAGTATTTCATGTGGTGATGGATACAGCGGCGATCATCACGGGATGAATGCGGCTAAAATCATTGTGTTTGGAGATAAATCAACAAATCTCCATACCAAGGATCAGCAGTGCTAATCGGGAATAGGAATTCACTCAGAAATGAATCGTTGGGCTCAGATTCCATCGAACCACAGGGAAGATCACACATAAGATCGGAAAAGACCAAGGATTTATTTGATGTGACCTTGGCAAACTCCAGATTGAACTCCTAAAGGATGACAATCCAATGGGAGTACTTGCCCCTGAGTACCTGACGAGTCAGGATGTAGTACATTGGGTTCTGTTCTGCCAATATGGTTGTAGTGCGAAGCAAAATGTAGTGACAGAACTTTTGTACAGCAATGACCGTGGCCAATGCTAACTTTTCCACACGTAAATAATGAGTTTTGAAATCCATAAGATTCTTACTGGCATAATAAATCACATGTTCCTGACCATGGAGATTGTCTTGCACTAAAACCATGGCGATGGTAGTAGCGGAGGTAGAAATATACAAGAGAAAGTCCTTTGAATAATCCGGGGGGTGTATCACAAGTGAATGAGTCATAGCATGATTAATATTATCAAAGGCGCGTTGGGCCTAGTCATCCCAGAAGAATGGTGTGTTCCTTTTGAGGAGACGCATATAACCGTGCGTTTTCTCTGTGAAATTGCACACGAAATGACGGAGAAAGTTTGCCTTCCCTTGCAAACTTTGGAGTTCAAGGAGGTTAGTTGGGGCTTGCAGATCTAAGATAGCAACAATCTTGAAAGGATCGATCTGAATGCTATCTTTGGATACCACAAATCCTAGTAGATGTCCTGTCTCAACGCAAAAAACACATTTATGTGGATTGAGCCATATATTATAATGATGGCATCTCAAGAATATGTCTCTAAGATGACCAGGATGGTCATCCTATCGTTGTGAATGAGTAGGGAGGTCGTCAAGGTATGGTTCAACAATATGTTTAATGTCATGAAATGCATAGGACATCGCACGCTGGAACATGGCTCCAGCATTTTTCAAGCTAGAAGATAACTTATTATATGAAAAGGTTCCCCATGGGAAAATGAATTCTGTCTTATGCTGATCGGAGGGTAATATCTCAATCTGATTATAGCTAGAGAAGCCATCCATGAATGAAAAGATGACACTTCCAGAATAGTTGTCGATAATCTGATCGATGTGCGGTGTAGGAAAGTTGTCCTTGGGACAAGCTTTATTTAAATCCCTAAAGTCGATATAGACTCTAATGGTGCCCTACTTTTTATTGACAAGGACAACGTTCTATACCCATTCCATTAGAGGCACAGGATAAATAAACCTATCTTTGAGAAGTTTTCCAATTTCAGCTTTAATAGCTGCAGCCTTCCGAGGATGGACTTGCCTAAGTTTCTTCTTGACAGGTTTTTCCATGGGATAGGTTTTAATCTCATGGACCACAATGGATGGGTCAATCCCCGACATCTCTTCATAGGACCAGGAAAAAATATCACGGAATTCCTTAAAAAGTGCCTTGTATGCTCCATATTCATTTGCCGAGCAGTTCTGCCTAACATGAACATGCTTAATAGCATCAGGCTTGGCTGATATGTCAGTTGTGTTCGTTTGAGTAATGTTGCAAAGGTTTCCTTCAGAATCTGTATCTTGCAACCATATAGGAATTTGGGGAATGTTGACAATATCAGTAGGAAACAAGGATGCAAAATCATGGCTACCCAAACTAGTATTGGGGAGGAACATGGATCTATGATGGTGATCCTCCCAAATGGGCTCATCCATATTCATGATCTCCATAATGGGCTCATCAAAAGGAAAAGTATTAGAGAGATAATCTAAAACAGGAAGAGAAGGTTCTAACCAGTACGGTAAATGGTAAGGATCCAAAGCCACTAGATTAAGGTCATCAGTGTGATCATCGAAAAAGGTTTGAATGGTGTCATACATAGCTTCGTGTGGACTCAATGAGGTGGACTCAATAACATGTTTTCCCTTAGGATCATAATCAAATGAGGCGATCATATGGACTGTCGCGGTATCTGTGCTAGGAGGGGTGGATGGAAAAATCCCTATAAGGGATGAATCCTTCAACATGCCTACCCCAATTGACTAGTAAGGAGGAGGGGACTGGCCGAAAATGGGGATGTTATTAGCCATGGAGGTAGTAACATATGGCGTATAGAAATAAAGATGATCAATAGTAACAATTCTCCCTAGATGCAGGAATTGGACTGTTTGGAATACTGTTGAAGCAACAATAGTCATGGCATAGAACCAATTCCTTCCTAGAAGGAGGTTGTAATCTAAAGGGGCATCTACCACTTCTACTTGGATGGAAATGGTTTTTCCCCCCAGCTCGACCACTAGGGTTGATATGAGACCATGGGGTTGGAAACCCTGTTCGTCAAAGGCTTTAAGGGTCATAGGTGATGTGACAAGATCGGGAGAGCCGAGAGCCCTCCAACAAGTCAGAGATAACACCGAGGTCAAAGCTCCTTCACCTAGTACCATTCCAAAGACTTTCTTTCCCACTACTTTTGTAATGATCTGAAAAACAAGTTTATGCGGTAATCTAGGCTTGTAGTTCTCAACATTGAAATGAATCAAGTTAGTATTATCCGGGTCTAAAGATCCTAATGTTGTCAACAAATTCTTGCGCTGTGTGGGGCAACTTTGGAGCACTTCTAGGATAGACATCGCACAAGATTCCTGAGCAAGATATTCAACCACATTATAAAATTGAGGAGCTCAGGCATTGGGATTAAAGATAGCCTTCCGAAGAGTACTCTTAGGTGGGCGCAAAATCATGTCGAGAGTAGGCTTCTTGATAGATAAGGGGATAGTAGATGAGGATTCAAGAGAACTAGTAGAGGGGACTTTCTCTGAAGAATATTGATCTTCTTTCTTATCCATGGGTTTATCATAATTCTGACTTCGAGTTTGCAGATGCATGGTATCTGAGGACATCATGCTAATTTCCTCTGACAAACTAGATTTACCCTGATTAGACATGTGGTCTATCAGTTGTTGTTGAGAGGGAAAAGGATTCGTAAGTACTGTAGGTACATGAGGAATTCAGAAATTGGGAGATTTCATCCTGACAAGGACACTGCTTTGAAAATTGGTCACCACTGCATAGAAAATAGGGATATTTTTCCTTCCTTTTCCCTTTGTCGTTATCACTGTTGGTTGGTCTTGGAATCTCCGGTTGGTTTCCAAGTTTTTTATTTCTATTTTTAACTTTCATTTTATTATTACCCGAGGTTTGAGTACTTTGAATAGAATTGACCTCGGCGGAAACCTTAGGAGTCAAAGGAGTAGGGTTGGCAGTTTGGGTTTACTTGGAAGGTTTCGCTACGAACGGGGACTGGATTGAACCAATAATCCCATCAACAGGTACTTCTACTGGTGGCTTCATAGGATTAGTGCTAGGGTGAGGAGCTTGAGGAATCAGCTCATAAAGAGTTCCAGACTAGGAATAGACCAAGTCTAGGTACTGGGCCCGACTAATAGCCTGCTCTTCGGTAACGGCACTGCCCATAGCCATATCTCAGGAAATAGGAGGAAACAAGGATTTAGTGAACCAATCAGCTAGTAACTGATCCGGAATAGTGGCCTTAATAAGCCTTCTCCACCTTCTCCACTCATGAACATGATAAAAAATGTGGGTGGAGGTGTTTTGTCACATAGAGGGTAAAAGATCAGTGCTTGTTTCATAATGAATAGGGAGCTGAAAGTGTGTAAGAAACACTGTTTCCAATGAGCCAAAATCCACAAACGAATGTTGTGGGAGTTCAATGTACCACTTTGCGGCTGTACCCATCAAATTTCGTTGAAAGATTCATAACCAAATGGAGTCATCCATGAGGGAGTTGGAAGAACAACACAAATGGAATGTCATAACATGGTTCTTCGGATCTTCTCCTTGCTTCCCATCGAATTTTAGAATATCCGATGGTAAATTTACCAGAATGGGAGGCCACGAGGGATTGTGTTGAATGGGGTCATTAATCAACTTGGACAAATCAGGTAAGTCCAAAGTTGCTAGGAAAGGTAACTATTGGTTGGGTTGAACATACTGGTAATATTGATATGGCATATAATTACCAGTAGGACTATAAGTTGACCAAAAAATAGATTACTGTGATGAAGAACTATTGGAAAATTCACCCGTAGGGGGTTGATTTCCAGGATCAGGAATGCTAGGACCACTAGGGCCTCCAGGAGGAGGACCACCAAGGCCATCGAGTCCACCAAGACCACCGAGACCATTAGGACCACTAGGACCACCAGGACCACTAGGAGGCAGACCACGAGACCCTCAAGAGCCACGAGGAGGTAAAACTTGAGAGCCTCTAGAACCACTAGGTGGAGGGCCACTAGACCCTCTAGAGCCATAAGGAGGAAATATACCAGGCCCCCCAGGACCACTAGGACCACTAGGACCATAAGGAGGAAAGTTGTCAGATCCTCCGGGACCATTAGGTCCCCCAAAGGGGAGGACCTCCATAAGGAGGTCCTCCGGCAACTCTCGCAGTATGTATAGGTATCCCCCCCATAGCTAGCATGTAAAACTAGTTGGGTTTCCCCCATGGCATAAAAGTGTTACTAGAGTATGGAATCCCAATAGAAGGCATTCCTGTAGGATTGGGTGGATGATTACCTATAGGTATTTGATAACCATAACCTCCAGAAGACTGAACGATTATAGGTTGTGCTCCTAAGGGCTAACCTGAACTGGATGGGGGATTAACCACAGTAGTATGGGTGGAAGGGACATAAACTATAGATGGTTCTATGTTAGAGGTTTGCCCTTGACTAGGTACAATTCTGGCTACAAATAACGTAGGTCATTCCGAGGGTTGCCCCCTGGCACTAGAAGGTACTAATGAAATGGGAATTTATGGTTGGGCCCTAGGTGCAAAAGATCTGGTAGGATTAGAAACAAACATAACATGAGAGGTGATAGGGGTGGTAATTTGACCTGGGTTTTGTGGTGTTATTGCACAATCTATAATTGGTTCAATGGGTCTCATATAATCAGCAAGTGAACGATATCCCATAGGAAGAGATGTGGAACATGGTGGTGTTGGTCCTAATATTTCATCTATCTGCTTATCAATATCCTATGCATAGAGAATGGCAGCATGGTATTTCCTACATTTTTCTTCATCTCCAGAAGAGTTTACATGGGTGCCAAATGAGGCAATATCCTATCCTACAGGTGTATCCCAAAATGGAGCATTGGGACCAAAATCCAGATGGGTTGTATCATCAACATGCCCTTCCATGGGAAAATGGAATGATGTATTTCCCCGAGAAGGTTGTTGGACCAAGGGAGGCAAGTGTGAAGAATATGGTACTCCAATTTCCACAACCACATTGTCTCCCACTTGGGAGGTGGTAGCAACTCCTTGGTCGATAGCTTCCATAGGATTTTCTCCTGAACTAGGAATAAAATCAGGTGGCAAGCCCTGTACTCTTCTGGACTATCTTAACTCAACCATTTTGTATAGTTCCTATCTAACCTAGGGTCTGAAAATCTAGAAAACACACCAAAAAATGCACCTACACAAGCTATAGGTCAAAATAAGCACACTTAAAATGATAGGAGGAGTTCAAAAGTTAGGTCTCTCACCAGGATTGTCAAGAAGATGCCACTCACGATATACCTTGACGGTACATGTAGTAATCTCCCTGAATGCTATTTTCGGTGTATGGATCCGAACAAGATGGCCAAAGGGATTTTATCAGATGGATAAGGTACCCTAGTGGGGTCTCCCGATATACTTAAGGTACGTGGGAGCTCGAATCGGTAGTAGTGTTTTCTAATGCATAATCGTACACAAGGGGCCTTCCAATATACAATCGAGTACATGAAGTAACTTTCTATATACCTCAAGGTTATGTGAAAGGCCGTTCAATATATCGATGGTATGTGGAAGAACCACGTGAGTCCTAGGATGTAATGCTGATAAATAACGACAACTCCTACATTTAACAACACCCGAACATGTCTCTAACCTATCACTCAATTTATACATAAATTTTAACCTACAACTACTATTAATTTTAAAGTGGATGGTTAGATGAATGCATTACGTTTTGATAGAAAAGTAAAACCATGCAATATGCTTGTGCAAATGTTCACTCTACCGTTCAGTATGCCTACTTACGGGAGGGAAAGGGAGTGTTTTCTTTTTGTTTCAAAACCAAAAATATCTCCAAGTAACAGTTATGAACACCAAATCAAAGACAAGCAATAACTTTTCCAAACTGATTTCTCCTTTTTGAAACAAAATGAGAAGGGGAAGAATCTCTTTTCCTAAAAGAAAAACAAGAAGCACACCTATATGCAAATGCACTCTATTTTTTCAATTCTCTCAAAACATAAGCAAATCTAACTTAAAACTACCATTTTTTTATTTTGATCGAGATAGTTCTAAATGCATAAGAGACGAAAGAACATGAAGGTCCTGAAAGCTTGTAAATCCAATCAGACAACCAATGTTCAATGCTCAATGATGATATCCTATTCTTAATCAATTTTTTTCTTTTTTAAAGGAAGGAAAAAGAAGTTTACTATGCAAATAAGAAATGAAACATAGAAGCTAATCTAGTGTTCTTCTTTTAGTCTATGCAACAGAAACGAAAAGAGATTTTAATAACACCCTAAGCTTTAAAAAAAAAAGAAATCCCTTCGTAAACACAACCAACAAGCATGGAAGCGGATGAACAATCAAAAGACCTAATAAAACTTTTCAAATTCCACTCAAATCAATCTTAAACCATAAAATTATCAAGCCAAAAACATCATATTCTATAACACAAGTTTGATAAGCAAGATTGAAAGCAACAAAACCCAAACTTTTGCAAAAAAAAATGAGGAAAAAAAAGGCTTTGAAATGATTCCTACCTGGCACCGCGCTTCTTAGGTGTGGACAAAGCATTTCTAACACAGAACTGCTTCTCACCAATAGGATACAAGCAGTCGTACCGCGTACTGCCCACTTTGTTCAGGCGGTGGCACCGCTCCTCATACATAGCATAGGCACGGTTCCCTGTAGATGACCAAAACACAAAGAGAACGATGGATCAAGTCAGAAAAAGACTAGATTAAGGTAAATACTATTATATTGAGTATGAAAACAAAGCATAAAATATCGAAACGACTCAGATCTGAACAAATCTAGAAGTTTCAAACCCAAATGAAGTAAGTCAGAAAGTATATCTGACTAAAGAGAGTTGAAGAAGGAGCCTGGATTTGGACAAGAGTTGCGGACTGAGGAAGGTCAGAAGAAATGATATACTATTCCCTAGCGGAGTCGCCAGATTTGTTAGCTAGAATATTTCACCTCCTGCAGACAACAAGGTGCTCCACTAGTGTGAATGGTTCAGATCAAGAAAAAATAGAGGATAGAGGTTGAAGAATCTCCCTAGATGTCTTAGATACCTGGAATGTAATGCTTCGATTATTACCCTGTGTACCTGCAATAATCTTTAACACACAAACATATTGAAACCACCAAAATATAATCTACTAATCTATGTTAGTGACTAAGTAATCTAACAACATACATGTGAAATCAAACAACAACAATATATGTGGGATAGAAATCAACTTGCATTAATATAGAATAATGAAGAAGTTTACAACCAAGCCTTAGTGTTTACATGCATCTCCATGAAACCAAGCATTCTCATCCCCAAAATCTCCAACTCTATCTCTCTATGCTCCCCCAAATGGTCTTATGCCAAGTGATCAATCCAACAGCATAACAATACCTTAAGAGTTCTCCCCTCAACCATGGATATGAGCTCATATTTATAATGCTTAAGGGATAGGGATGGTTGAGAGATTAGTGGGTGAGGTGGCCTCTAAGATCCTAGGATGAGGGATCTCTAGCTCAACTGACTTAAAATAGTAGGGATAAGGGAGGACATGAGGCTTATCATCTAGAAGCCTAAAAAAACTTCTCTTTTTCCCTTTTTACCCAGGGTACCACATTTCTCCTTAAATGATAGAGCGGTTCTGGTAAGAAATGCTTATGGACTAAGGGCCATAAGCGGTGGCACCGCTTGTGGACAACAAGGGATAGGCGGTGCGAACAAGGTACCACTTCTGGACAATAGAGGAAGTGCGGTTCTGGGAATTTTCATGGAAGATTGATAATAACCATGAGTTTCCACTCCAAGAGCTGGGATTTAGGGAAAGTAGGTATGTCAAAGTTCTTATCACATGATGGTGATAGGATTTTGGTATAACATTTATATATTGTATTTCATTGGTCCCCGATGTTCCTATCAGGAGAATCATTAATGTAATCAAGTCATGCAAATTCATAGATATTAACCCTCCTTTGTAAGTAGGGGGAAAATTCCCCATATTTGAGGGTCACTAGGGTTATTAGACTCTCATAGAGGAGTCGGCCCTGGTAAGTAATTGTCAAGTCAAAAACTAATATCAATAGAGAGTGAGTCTCTCTATTTGAGATAAACACTCACTCAACTGTAGCGCATGAGTGAGAAAAGAGAAGCTCACACAAGTGATAGAGAGAATAGCTGTCAGAGATCATCTTCCTATTTTTGGGTTTTACTTTTGCTATTGGTTCTCATTTTATCTCTGAGGAAGTTACGAGGTTTTATCCTTTATGGTTTCCCCAAGGAAAAATCTTTGTGTCTCTTGTCTCTTGTGATTATTGTTGTGCATGTTATTCTCTCATATAAAGTCCTAGATCATATTGATTAAATGATAAAAATCTAACATCCATTTCCTACAATGATCTCCTATGTTGTCCTCTTGCCACATATTTCTTACTTTGGAAGCGCGTCTGAGTAGCAGTTGCTCCCTTAGTATAGGGATATTGTAATATTGTCAAAGCATACTTTGTTGATTCCATGACTCTTCAAATAAATATGAGGTGTTTCCATTCCGAACCTCCCAGAAGCCAAAGTTTTGTATTATGTTCTGATTGGCATGTGTAGAGTTCCATATCTGGGATCCTTTAACATTAGTGTCGAATATGATAAGGTTCTGATTTGCCTAGGTGGAAGCATATTTAGCCTACCATAGGAGAGCCCATGGTTTCGATGTGTGCATGATCCATCTCCACTAGATCTTGGCATTGAGAATTTGGTTTCTATTAACAGGGTCTCTAAGTCCACGAACCCCATCAATATTGGTTGTAAATAGTGTATTCCAATCTACAAGCGACCATTATTTTAGAAGATTCCCCAAAGGAAGGTTCCCTATAGAGCTATGAGTTTTTTTTAAGATATTTTAGAGCGGACAAAATGGAGAATAGGTAAGTTGAGAGAGTGGAAGGTCTAGCAGCTGAGATTTTGATTCAATCTATCAAAAATATCTTTCAAGGAGAACTTTCTTACTAAGGTAACGGTCATTGGGGCTCCAAGGTATTTGGTAGGTAGGGATCCCTATGAAAATTAAATAATACAGATGATATTGTGTTTCATGATTTGATAAGTATTGAATAAGTATATATAGGATTTTTCTTTGTTGATGTCAAGCCCACTAGCAACGAAAAGGGTGTTGAGACTAGTTTCAAAATCTTTGACTTCTTTAACCGAGGTGAAAGCTTTGACTTCTTGCACCGAGGAGTGCCCCATTAGCATGGTATCATCTACAAATTGTTGATGTGTTTGAGACTCCATTCCAGGAGAAGAGGAGAGGCCTTTAAGTTCATGCTTATGGAATTTGACTTTGAGGACATGTTCCAAGACTTCCATAATTACGACAAAGAGGAAAGGAGAGAGGGGATATCGTTGTCTAATGCCCCTAGAGGGGTGAAAGGTTTTGGAAGGAGTACCATTGATGAGAATGGAAACAATGTACTAGAAACTAGGGTGAAGATCCAGTTT
This sequence comes from Pseudotsuga menziesii, assembly GCA_001517045.1. Classification (NCBI taxonomy): domain Eukaryota; kingdom Viridiplantae; phylum Streptophyta; class Pinopsida; order Pinales; family Pinaceae; genus Pseudotsuga; species Pseudotsuga menziesii. The sequence continues at coordinate 1,732,683 of LPNX010474229.1, forward strand.
ACCCACTAATTACATAAATCAAACGCCAACAACATTTTCTTCATAAACTTCTAGTTGAGCTTATCAAAGGATTTCGATAGGTCAAGCTTGATTAGGATGCCATATTTTTTAGTATTTTTGAGCAAGTGGATGATTTCATGAGAAAGAATTATGCCATCCAAAATTTGTCTTCCTTACACATATACATATTTATCCTTTGATATGATGGAAGAAAGAAGAGGCTTGAGCCTATTTGCAATGGTTTTGGTAATAATTTTGAAAATAACATTGCAGAGAGTGATGGGTCTGAATTTACCTAGGGAGTCATCTCCGGTTTCTTTTGGGATGAGGGAGAGAAACATTGCATTTAAATATTTCAAGAACTTCCCATTTTTTGAGAGTATTTGATAATGGCCAAGACTTCATCCTTGATGGTATACCAATAAGTGTGAAAAAAATTGGTCGTGAAGCCATCCAGTCCTGTTATCATTTTTCAATTGCTTGACTGCCTCCTCTAGCTCAACCATTTCAATGGGTCAGAGTAGGATTTAATTTTTCTCTTGAGTCACTAAGGGTGGGAATGTTCTCGATAATTTCATTCATAGTTTAATTTCTATTCATCTCTAGTTCTTCCATTAATTGCCTCAAGTGGTTGGTGAGGGTGTGTTCAATGTCTCCATGTGTTTCTACAACTATGCCATTATCAGCTTTCAAGCAGATGATTCTGTTGACTTGGCAGTGTTGTGTAGTGCCTCTGAATAAAAAATAGGAATTTATTTCCCCTTCTTTGAGACAAATATTTCTGGATTCGGTTTTCCATATGGTTTCTTCTTGTAATTCTCTGGCTTCCAAAGCTTCCCGTAGGTCCTTTTCTTCCTTTCCAATGGAGTCAGTGTATCCCTCTTGCATGATAGTTCTTTGAATGTCCACAATTTGTCCTTCAATCTATTGTTTATATAGATGGATGTTACCAAAGTGTTCTTTGATCCATATTTTAACTTTATCTTTGATATATTTCATTTTTTGTTGAAATTTGTAAATTAGAGTTCCTACTGGAGGCTGAAAGTCGCTCCACCATTGTTGCATGAGGGGCTGGAAGTCAGCATGTGCGAGCCATAATTTTTCAAATTTGAAGGGTCTCCATAGGTGTTCCCCTATTCTACTGCATTTGAGACTGATGGGCCAGTGGTCCGAGCCTGCCATCGGGAGGATAAGGGATGAGATGTCTGCACCTCCTGTGAGTATGGATTCTGAGATTAGGAAGTCGTCAAGTATGGAGGAAATGTTTCTATCTATAGAGAGATTGGTGTTCCAAGTATATATGTTTTTAGCATTTCTAATGTCCACTAGGGCTAGCTCATTGATTAAGGTGTCAAAGGAAGTGTTTATGGCGCTTAAGGAGCGAATCCCTCCTTTTTTTTCCCTGATATTTTTGATGAGATTGAAGTATCCTCCAAGAATCTAGTGCTTTCTTCCAACCCAATGATTAAAAATATCTAGTGAATGAAGGAAGGCTTGTTTGGGTGATAACAAGATGTGAATGTAAACGTTGGTGAGGATTCCCCTGAGGTTGGTCCCAAGGATGTGAAAATCAACTGAAATGGTGAATCTGGTTTCCAGAAAGTTAGAGAGGCATGTCTCTAGAGGGTTCCATATTATACCAATACATCCAGCTGGACCTGTGGAATTGATGGCTATCGATTAAGTTCCTTTCCATATTTTAGGGACCATTTCTTTGAATACTTCTTCAAAGAATTTGGTTTCCTATATAAACATAACCGTAGGTTTTTTCTTAGCAATTTTCCCTTTTAGTAGTCATTTTTACGAGGCACACTACAGCCTCTAATGTTCCAGGATATAAGCTTCATTGGGAAGGTTTACAGGGTAAGGATAATGTTTCCTCTATACTTGGAAATTGTCCTCAAGCAACCAACCTATCCCCTATGTCCTTGACGCATTGTTGATTGCTTATTCTTCCATGCCTCTCATTGTCTGTTTTTTTATGATTTCATAGATTTTGGTACTAGGGTTTTTAGTTCCCACCCCTAAGGTTTTATCCTTTTTTGTTTTGATGATGGCTTCCTTGAGCAAGACCACTTGTTGTGAGGGAATAACCCATTTTTTCGGATCCTAAACTGCTTTTTCTAGCCCATCTAGATCTAGGTATCCTATGACCATATCATCAATGTCGTCCTTCATCATATCCATGTCTATTATTTTCTCCATGAGGTTGGGATGGGATTTCTCTTTTTCCCCTTTATCTTCTTCTTTGTTGTTAACAGTGCTGTGTGATCCATCTGTGTCAAGAGTGACCTTCACTTTCTCAAATTGGAGAATACCAAAAGAGTTAGAAGATATGTTTTTTTTACCTCTCAACCTTGATTTATTTTTGTCATTATTTTTTTCCCCGATAGCTTGGTGAATCCATTAGCATCCTTGATGTCTTTGCCTTTCTTCTAGATTATTGAGTTGTTTTCTTAACATTCTCTGAACAGGTGTCCATGTTCATGGAAGCTCCTGCATATGAAAGGTATATGTTCATATTTCATAAGTTGGAACCATTCTTCATCCTCCCAACTTTTATTGATGCCTTCAGGTAAGTATTTCATTATATGCATGTAAACACAAATGCAGGCATATGACGTATATCTCATTTTTTTGACCTTCTATGCTATCTTTAAAAATTCTCCTATTGTGTTTCCCATGGCTTCCAAAATGCTCTCATGCCAGTATTCTAAGGGAAGGGAGTATAATTTGATCCAAATTAGAACAAAGGTCAAATCTTCCTTCTCTAGACTGAACCTTTATTTCCATGGTTTCAAAAAGAGTCCAACAGAGTTGAAGAAATACGACCCTCCTTTAAATATTTCATTTCTATCCTTGAGGTTCATAAAAACAAGCATGAAGAATCCTTTAGACCACAAATGGAGGTCATAATTTCTCTAGGGTTTTTGTTCAGGGAATCTACATTATGACCTAAGGGTCTATGGTCATCAACATACAAATGTGTAACTTGCAGACATACAACACTCTAGATATATTTATAAGAGAGATAGGGAAGAAAGAACTTGCACCTTATTTATGAATGTTGATCCTAGCTTTGAGTATTTCTCCAAATACTCTAGAAACTCCAAGGTTCTCAACACTTGCAAAAGAGACAGATACCTTCCTATTTTATATAAATATAAATGAAACATTACAATTGCATATAAATAATATTACAATATATTTCATAAATCATAACATATAAGAACATTGATGCACCAATAGTGGAATAAAATATCTCTTTATTAATAAGTAACATGGAATGATACAACCTCTATATAAGACAAGCCTCCTCTGCTAGACAAGGAACTAATTTTTCCTGCTCCAATCTCTAAAGGTATTCCTCCAGCATAACCTTGCTCTTCTAATATGACTCCTCTAACCTCTACCCCTCCCCTCTATTTATACTTGGTGATCAGGGGGAGTTATGAAGGATAGGATGATTAGGGAGGTTAGGGAAATTATGATTACGAATCCAACTATCCCTGACTAATCATGTTTTTATTTTTAATTTTTTAGCTTAATGTAACCGCGTGTATGTATACTAGCAGGTTGTGAATGGATCACGACTCCTGTGAATGAAATCCAAAAATTCACAGTGTGATCATATAACATTGGTTTCATATAGGGATACCCACAAATGAATCATGAGGTGCAATGACAATAGTCGTGATTACAAGTTAAGATCATTAAAAACATGGGAAATAGTGGAAGGAACAAAGTGTATCAAGGAATATATTCATCTATAGGTTTTGGGAAACTTCTATCCATAATGTCCTTTTGTGTACTGACATGCTCAGTGTCAGTACTCGAATGGAGAAGTGCCATTTCACAGTATAAAATATGCCCTGTAATGTATGAGGTCAGAGGGAAGCGATGGTCGAAATACATTACAAATCTCTTTATCCTAGAGAAACTCAGTTACCAAGGTCACAAAGAGGTACCTGAAATAGACAAATCAAATTCATGTACAAAATCATTACCGAGGATGTCATGTTCAATAAAGTGGAACACTGTATCCTTTACAATATTCGATTACATCATATGATATGGGAAATGGGGCCATGTATGTTTTACAATGGTGGATCAAAGCCACAAAACACAATAATGATTCTTCAATAGCTGGAAGTAGTGTCATAGAACATAACACAATCTTGTTCAAATTGGGTTATAGTGATTGTAACCCAAGGTCTTCGTCCAAATCCATAGAAACTAGTACGAATCCTACCATGTGAATATATGATCTAAAGTCGAACATGGAAGGAATCCATCAGAGTTTCAGTGAATGAATGATGTTGAAAAATTTAAGAAAAGGAGTTCACCAATATGGGTAGTGAATCCTAAGGTACCATATTTGGATCTCTAGGTCTTCTTCTTCAGGACGTACTCATCGAAAGTCATAGTGCGAGGAGGAAGGAAATGAATCCTTCAACAAATCACAAGAGTAATTGGAAGACTCGATGAAGGAAGGTAGACACAATGTAATCTTAGGAATGAAAATGATTGGAATCAAGGTGACTAGACAGATGTAAGGATACTTGAACAATGAGCACGACATAGAGATTACCCAAGGCAGATTTAGACTTCTAGATGGCACAACTAGACTTATCTTTCATGTAGGAGACATGATCAGATTTCCCATGTATAAAGGATGAGGAGTAATAACTTGAAGTGATAGTTGAACTAAGAGATGGAAAATGGAGACATTAGTATGGGGAGGTTCAAAGAATGCTTTGTTCAAGGATGACATGCTACCAACATACTTATAACCCAAAGTGTGAAATTATTCCTTTCCTTTTTTGTTAAGTTTTAACGAGTCCAAGAAATTCAACTCGAGTCTCTCTTCATTTTTGACAAGTTGAAGATGGGAGAGAATAATGCTTGATATGTCACTGATTCATGGATTTTATGAGCCCGAATTAGTGAATTATTATCGGTGCTTTCATAGTTTTGAGAGTCTAAAAAATACAAAGAAGACTCTAGGGGGTCACCTTTTCATAAATTTAGTTTCTCGAGTCCAAAAAAGTATAAAACCATCCATAGGAGAACTCTCTTAGCTTCCGAATAAGTAAGGTATATGTTTTTCGTACTTAGTCAGAAAGGTCCAAAAAAGGGGTAAACTATCACCCAACTGATGCTCCTTCAAACGCAAGCACATAGCCTTAGTTTAACGAGTTTAAAGGAAGGAAAGATCACTCAGAAAGTTCCATTTATTTATGAGAATGGGACTAACAATAGTAAACTCGATTCTTTTTTCTAGAGTTTAGCGAGAATGACAAAGACATAAAGTATGCTGAGAATATTTTTCATGTTTAGGTCAAGAGAAAGAAAAAGAGAAAACTAAGCTTGAACATGTTACTTTTCCTTAAGTTTAGTCCTCCAGGTCCAGAAAAAAGAAATAACCCTATTCCTGAAGATACTCTTCTAGATTTCGAAGAAAATAGAGTATTCTTTTTTTATAAATAATCCACATGGTCCAATAAAGCAATAACCTACCAGCGTTGTGGACGATTGTTCAATTTACCTTAACGAGTCTGAACAAACAATTTAACTTGGAAATCCAATCAATTTTAAGGAGTCAGATCAAGGATTAAAGATAACTCCATAAGGGAGGGAAGCCTTATAATAAGGGGTAGCTTGGTAAAAAGATGCAAAATGAGGCTCATTTTGTCATGAAAAACAACTACGAAGCGTCCCGCAACCTAACACAACTACGGCATGGGTACCAAAAATACAATAAATTGTTCTAAACTAGGGTTTCCCATGTAAAGGAATCCCTATACATGGAAGAAAATTGATGTGTGCAAGGTAAAGAGTGGTTATACACCATATTCCATGGATGAAAATAGATCCTAGGGTTAAAGGGAGGATGAGATACAAGTGCAAAGTATGCAGCAGAAACCAAATCCTACTCTATATGCAACGTAAATAAATTTTTGGATCATGTATGACCTGTAACAGTTAGGTAAAAAAACGTGGTATTATTTCAGATAATAAAAAATGACTTTTAACTATAAAAAGTGGGTAAAAATTTCAAATTTTTACTATAAATAGTTCAAAATAAAAATAAAACATACCATTTTGAGTATTTTTTACCAAATTAAGCCATTTTACCTCACTTTGATCGGTCGTTGTGGGAAATCTGGTGGATGGTTTTCGAATCCGCAAAGTGTGGGTACTTCTTCTCTCCCTCCTCTTTAATTTCATGCTTTATAATTTTAAATTTCGTGGTTAAATTATGGGTTTTTTCCATCCCTAAAGGAAGCACGGTGCAACCACTGGTAGCCTTTACTGGAACTACAAATGCACGTTATAATCGCAGGTTTCCTGTAGCACAACCCGTGAATGGATCACGTTGTCCATACTGTGCAGTCGCGGTTACTGCACAAACATAGTTTTTATCAAAATATAATGGTGAAATTGTTTCTTGGGAAAGAGACCATGGTATTGGAATTGCGAGAAAGAGTGCATGAGGATATGGATTTCTAGGCAATGGTCGATCCCATGAATTTGCAATATTTATGAATATGTGGCTTACTTAAATTTTACTACACATCAAACATGCCTGCACAAGTTTGTATGCTTGAGACATTAGTGAGTTTGTGGGACCATGAGCTTGGGTGGTTTGACCTCCAAGGGGAAGCCTTGGAGTTGAATATAGAAGAAATATACTTTATCATAGGTTTATCGCATAGGGGAGCACTTATGAACATGGAGGATACCAATCGGGGAGGTGACCCTCATAGTGTCCACGACTATATCAGCACTTATTACCTTCCTCGGGCTCATAAATTGTAGACACAAATATCGATTGCACAGATCACTAGCTTTCCACTGAAAGTAATAGTGAGCACCGTAGTTAGAGTAGCAGGATCTTCTACTTTACACTTAGCAGTGCAGACACACATGCATATAGCGATGGAGTGCCTATGGGGATTACTGTGATTGGTGTTCAAGACTAGTCCCGATCATGAAAAGATAGTTATTTGACTACAGGAGAGGTAGGGAGAATAATTTTTGGTACACGATCATATTGGTCTCATTCTTCTTTTAGAGGGTTCTTTCCCTTAGTCCCACAGTGACACTACCACCATGCCCACCTCATGAGCCTAGACTCAAATGGTGGGGTGAAATATTTCCCACAACCGGGTTGTGGAGGTGGAATCCAGAGTGGATACAATGATGAATTATACTCACAGTGGAGTAGATAGGTACCTAACTTTGAGCAGTTCCCTTATGCAAGTTTGGATTTCAGAGGCGATCTATAGCTCATCCTCTCTCTTGCAGGAGCATGGGGAGAGATGGGTATGAATTTTTATTTTTTTACTTTTTCATTATTTGATTTTTATGAAATTTTGTTCAAAATTTTATATATACATATGTACTTGAGTTTGATATACTTTATGTTTATATGCAGATATAGGAACAGTCCGTCCTGACAGACACCCCATGACCTTTGTTTGGTTGATGGATATTGGAGGTGATGAAGTGATGCTTCATGTGGTAGAGGGGAAGCTGGCCATGCTTACCCATGATGTCCCCACTCTCATGATGGATAGGATCCCTATGGAGATGTAGGAGCATGTTGTTGGAGTTCCTTCATCCTAGTTATGCCTTCTTCGAAGGGTAACTAGGACTGTGTGTTGTTACCGAGAGGCTGTAGAGGCAGCCGCAACCAAGGAGGATTAGGAGCATCCCTAGATATAGGAATATTATGGATTTTGATCCCATTTTTGTATTTTGATGTACTTATGATAGGATATTTGGATCAAAATCTATGTATTATAAACATATTTTACACACACACACACACACACACACATATATTTACCTGGTTATTTACATGTGTTTCAAATGCGCCTGTATATTTTAATTTTACAATGTATGTGTTAAGTGCCAATTGAGTATATAATTTGCAAATGCATTAGTGATTGTGTTTTTATTACTTGAAATGTGATTGTATGAAATGTATTCAAAATTCCTTTCAGGTAACCTAACTCATAAAAACTAACGTAGTAAAGTAGGGTGTCTCACCTGATAATCACCATTAAGCTGGGAAACAACTAATTGGGAGTCAAGCCTAACTTCTAAGTGGGTAATACCATGCAGTGTAGCATCCCAAAATAGCTTAATGACCGCAATGTATTCATCCATATTATTAGTTGCAGGACCTAGGCAAGCACCATCGGAGGAAACCATTTATCCTGAGGGTATATAAATGACCCAAGCGGTTGAAGCCAGATTGCAAGTGTGACAGATAGCACCATTAGAGAACCCTGTGAACCACTCAGATAACATCTAAAACAACATGCAGACTATGTAAGAAACACTAACCAGTAATTACCTATTGTACATAAACATACAATAATAATAAAAGAAAAATTATCATTCCTAAGCATAATACTTATTCATGTAGAGCCCATTCCTGGGATCCGGTAGCTTGTTACCATCATAATTAGTTAACTCATAAGATCCCTTATTTAGAAATTTTGACACAAAGTACGGTTCTAACCACATGGGCTTAAACTTTTCTGCCCCCATAGGTTCCTTATCCTGATTCCAAATCAAGACAAGTTCTCCCTTTGACAAAACCCTAGGTTTTATGGCTTTATCATATTTGTTTTTTACCTAGTTCTTATGATCCTTGTTTGCAGTAAGCACATCTCTACATTGTTGATCTAGATTCTCTAAATGAAATAAACGTTCTTCAATATCGGTAGTGTTGGGAAGAACATGAATAGCAATTTTCAGAGATGTTATCTCGCACTCAACCGGTGTGACCGCTTCCACAAAATGAACGAGCTGGAAAGGATAGAAACCTGTGGTAGTCTTCACATTAATTATGTAAGCTTAAAGTGTTGTATACAACATGATGTGTCAATTTGACCTACTCGCATTTATCATGCATTTAAGAATGGTTTCAAGGTATTATTGACTGCCTCGACTTAGCCATTCACTTGTGGGTATAAGGAAGACAAATGGTATTTCCTAAACCATAGAATTGTGGTCAATTCGGTCATCAGTTGTTCTGGAATTGGCTTCCATGGTTAGTGACAATTTTCTTCAGGAAATCACACCTAGAAATTATTTGTTTTAAGACGAAGTACGTTGTCATTTCTTCATTGACCTTAAAGGTAGGAATTTCCTCTACCACTTCATAAAGTAGTCTACATCGATAATAATATACATGTTCCCCCTAGTAGACACTAGGTTGCACGTCATGAAATCAACCACCCACTTAGTGAAGTGCCCCACAGTGATGACAGGAAATAACGGAATAGGGTGTGACTGCATTTTCCTAGTATAGAGCTAATAAGGATGATAACACTTTACAGCTTCCACACAATCTTTAAATATAGTGGGACACAAATAACCAACACATAGAATCTTCTTGGTATTCGCTAACCTAGATAAATGACCCCTACGTGCTTTGTTATGGGAATCATTTAGGACATACTTTTCTTCCTCATGGATGAGGCATCAACGCAAGATAGAATCCACCCCTCGTCGATACAAGGTATCACCGATGATAAGGTATTTTTTCCAATAAGTTGCAAGTTACACCGATATTCCCATGAGAAGGACACATGACACTTGACAGTATGGAGATATACTAGAATATCTCCGTACCAAGGATCAAAAGTCGAAATTAAGAAGATATACTCATCCAGAAATGAGTCTTTTTCTATCACTATAGTCTCTTCGGTCGAGATTCTGAGATTAATTCCATGAACAGTAAGGACTTCTTAGAATTAGTAGAATGGAAATCCAAGTCAAAACCTTGGAGAATGATGATCCATTTGTTGAATTTTCCCTTGATTATTCATCGAGATAAAACATAATCGAAAGGATTTACATTCGCAACCACTGTGGTTGTCCTCATCAAGATATGGTGTCTTAGCCTCTGGACGACATAATCTTCCAGCAATGGCAATGTCTCGATGTGTGAATACCTAAGTTTAGGTCCTCCTAAAGTGCGACTAAGATGGTAGACACCATTCTCTTCAAGCTTGTCATCTTCCTAAACTAGTACCACTCCTATCATTGACTCGGATGCAGCCAGATACAATATACAATATTTAGTCTAGTCTGGTGGACACAAGAGAGGAGATCATAGTAAATATTTTTCCAATGCCTCCAAAGCGTGTTGTGCATTTTCATCCCATAGGAATGGGATGTCTTGTTTCAAAAAGTGCATGAAACTCTTTGTGATCTTAGCATAGTTGACTATAAAGCATTGTAGAAACTTGGATTTTCCCTGTAGATGTTGTTGGAAATTCTCACCTCCTATGGACAGGAGTTGTTTCCCTAGATCTGAATGGTTCAGGTCTAGAACAAATGAGTGATAACAAGGATAAGCACTCTCCCTAGAACTAGTAGATATATGGAATGAGTCTTTTATCTATCTGGTAGTATGATGCATCAGCATTCTATGGTTCTAGATCTTCATAGATATACGTGCAATAAACACATCAAACAACAAACAAGATCAAAAGTACTAAAAATTATCTACAACTCTATATCAGTGATTAAGGAATCTAATAAAAAAATGAGTGATCATAACACAATACATTTTATGGGAAAGAAACCTTCATTGCATTAAGATGAAATAAGAGAGATTACATCCATAATTTCTTAGTGTTTTGATTCCTCCTTACAAACCAAGTCTTATCCTCAAAGCTCCAACTTGCCTTTTAAGTGCTCACCCTAGATTTGGCCAAAACTTCAATGCAGCAACATAAATCTCCCCCTCCCAACCCATAGTGGATGAGCTAGTATTTGTAGCCCTTGGGAGGATACGGATGGTTGAGAAAATGGTGGATGAGGTGGAAGGGAGATCCTACTAGGGGGGATCTCGAGTCCAAGTGGTCCACAAGAGTAGGGATGAGGGTGCCACGAAGATTTCCTTCAAGAAGCTTCATGAGTATTCTCTTTTTCCTTTCGAAACTCAAGCACCGCTCTTTCACTATGTAGACAGAGCATTATCAGGGTGGAACTGCTTATTGATCAAAGGGTAAAGGCAGTGGAACCTCTGATTTTCAAGAGACAAGAGGCATTACTGAAGAGGGTAATGATTATTGTATAAAGGTAAACAAGCAGTGGTGGAATCAGGTATGGATATAAGAGTCTTGACTAGTGTCCAACTTCACATTTTGGGGGATTGAAGGAATTTCTGATGTTTTGGGCCTCAACACATGATGGTGACGAGAATTATGTGTAACAGAATCCCCCCCAAAGAATGAGGCTAGATGAATGTGATAGGCAAGAGATTTTTAAGAGAAAGGTATCACTTCGAGGAGAGAAATCACTTGATTGGAGATCATCATCAACTTGGCTTCTGCAATACATCAATACTTTTGACTCATATCCAAATGAATCTTCACCATGGATATAGACCAATACAAAAAAGATCCATAAGAGAGATGAATAAACATGGCTACTAGAATACATCATATATCCATGTGAAAGAGACTCAAACTTGGGCGTAGCTACCATACATACAATGTAGATCTATGTCATATGGACGCAAATTTGAGCATAGCCACGACCATACAAATGTGGATCCATGCTAGGACTAATACTAAATAATCCATCACATCCTGGGGAAAGAAATGAGCACTTAACAAATACCTAGGGTCTTCGTCTCATCTTCCACAAAGTACGATTCTATCCATGCAATTACAAGGTCTTGATGTCAAACATGGTAGAAACCACTTGATTAACGATCAATGATGAGAATCGTTAACAAGTTTGAGGAAGATCACCATTGATGTTGATGATTCCCAAGGTACCCTAGTACAACCTTCGATGTGTGAATAGATGATCTGATGTCGAACACTCAGTCGAATCTTTCGATCAAAGGTCAATGATGTGAACCTATGTCAAAAGTGAGAGAATCTCTCATTGATGGATACAGATCTTGTTGCCGCCTTTCACGCACCTGGGTCATGTGGCAGAAATATTCAAGCCACTCGGTGTGTCCTTGGGGGAAAGTCTCGAGTCAAGGCTATCACCTTGTTCTTGACTCCTCCGTTTAGGCTCAACTCCTAACCAAGCCAAGGGGGGTAGACCCTATTAAGTTGCTAAGGATAATTACTTAGTGTTGTGATGTTAAACTGACTGAGTTACGTAGGAGTTTGCAATTTAACTGTAGATAATCAAAGATGGCAAGATATGCAAATAAACACACGAAAGCACAATGCTGAGACATAATGTATATATAAAACAAGAAAAAAACTAGTGCCTTAGAATGGAGTTAGAAAATAGAAGCATTGTACTTGCATGTGCTTGGAGTGAGTGTTTTGCGATTACCTCTTGGTATGTTTTAAGTTAAAAATGAAGTGTGAGTTGATTAAAATTAGGTGAAGGGGGGACTCCAGATATACCCGAGAGTACTTGGAGTATGTCCAAAACTAAACCTTCACGGCTACCCGCAAGGAATATGTGGGCTGAAATGGAGTCTTTGGGGATATTTTTCGTAACACACCCATTAGGATGTGACAGAGATCGGTGCCCCGAGGTCACTTTTCAGAAGTTCCCGCTTCCTTTGGGTATTTTGCCACCGTAAAAGGTTTGATCTAGGTGTTGGATTTTCACTTGATGGTTTGTCAGTTGGGGAGAGTGAGTCCTAATTATAATAGTCACCCAAGTGATTTTGATACAGCTTGACTGATCATATGAACCGTAGCCAAGTGCAAAGCATACACACTGGAATCTTGTCAATTTTAGTAAGTTTTAAACTGGGTGTTCTTATTTAAAGGAAAACCCTCCAGGAACCTCTTTCGATCCAAGTGGATCTCAATCAGGGAATCGAGGAGGTGCTAATTTTATACTAGCTGAAAAAAAATGATCGAAAAGAAATAGATACACAATTCTAGTTTTCTAATTAGTCCTACCACGAATCTCTTTCCCCTTTCGGGTCAATCGAGAAATTGTGGGGTAAGTATTATGATTACTTTGAAAAACAAAAAGTGGAATATGAAATTAATAATAAAATCAAGTATACTACCCTGCAAATTATATCAATTCTAGTTTGAAAATAAATGAGCAGAAAGAGACGAAAAGGACACCGACGCAAATCCCCCCAGGGGGGATGGGGAATGGGCTCGAAAGAGCCTATTCCAAAAATAATTTTAGTTATTATTGGTTACAATATCAGAAAACTGAAATATTAGAAACTTCTTGGTCCTTATACAGGCTGAAACCAATATCTTACAACTTTGCAAAAATTTTAAGATTTTAGTGAAAAGGGAGACCCCTGGGGGGATTTGAACGCTCCTGAGGCCACTTCCGGACAGAATCTTCCTTTATTTTCTGTCAGAACTGATAAAATACAGCGATAATGTTAGAATAACATATGCCCAAAATCACTTTAATAGTACCTTTGGATCAGCCTACCTTATCTAAAAAAAAATGAAGTTAAAACTAGCTAAACAGGTGAAAAAGGAACCAAGGAAAGCAAGCTTTCCTTGGGATATTGGCTTGCTGTTTGTGCAACCAATGAAGTATGCACTGATTTCTGGATTTAATCTCTTTTAAAACATAAAGGAAAATTAGTGCATGCAACCTACTGATTCTCTTTAACTTGTTGTGCAAAATGGACGATTTCCTTATGCTAGATCTAGAAGACTTAATGATATTTTTCAGAATTGAGATCTAGACTATGAGATCTGAAATATCAGATATATGTATATTTTACTTTTATTAAACAGATCCAAATGATAACAAAGCTTTTACACACTGTAACCAAGTAAGAAAATTGTTTTTTTACAGAAATGAGAAGAAGAGGAGAGAAGGTCGGATCGTTGCTTGAATGGAGCAAGCTGAAAGGAGGCCCTTTTGTGGAGTGCTAAGGGACAGAGTATTGAGCTTATTGGATAGGAATGGCATCAATATAGATCCACACCTTCATCCAATCAGGAACCTGCAACTAAATAACACAAGCCTGCACACACCTTGCGAGATTTGGATATAGATTTATAAAGCAACAAAAATGAAAGATTATGCAAAAATAATCTTATTTAAGCATATAAATGAATTTTTTGAGCATACATCATATGGATAAACAAGATCAAGTAATCTAACTTTCCTAGTTTACACCCTTACTTGATTCAACCGAATCCTTGAAGCCAGAGCACAGAAGCAGCACAAAATTTGGCAAGAAATTGCAGCTACCACATCAGCAGCATAACACTGAGAATCCACACATACACATGCACTACACAGTATAGCCTCCAAATATTCTTTATTCACAAATAATGATCAAGTATAGAGTTACAATGGCAAGCCCTTCAGTCCAGCTCTAACTAGTTTGGAAGAGGGAGCCTCAAGTAGGATATATACAAAACATAGGCTATCCAACCCAGGGGGGGCACAATTCCTCATGGAATTAGGTGAAATCAACTGATGGAGAGTTCATCAATGCAGAACTGAAGCTGAAATGAGCCTACTTGTCAACCGAGGGCTTGATTGAGCTGACACATCAACCCATACATCGACACATCAGTCCACAGAGCATCCAGGAGAGTCCACACGTGTGGAGGAGAGAGAGAGGGTGCAATTCCCCATGAAGACAGCTGAAGATCAACTCTGGATCTGATTTGATCTCCTCCTTCAGTCAAGGATTTGTCAAATCTAGTCAATCTGCTTCAGATCTTACTGATTTCAATCAAATCGATTGAGAATCCACTGATTTATGACTTTGGATTTGCTCCATTATTCATTAATTTATTAATTAAAATAATCAATAATTGATTTTTGGGGCTTTCTGACCTGAGTGATGGAAAGTCACTCAAAACTAGGAAACAGTGGGTCCATGGGTTTACATGGTGCTCTTAGCTTGAAAATGAGCACCTACATGACTAGAACTGATTATTTGGCCCACTTTTATTACAAAATCAAATTTTCCAATTAAACTATTAAAAAATAGCCTAAGTTTTGGAAAAATTAAATTTTAATAAAAAACACTGAAAAATTAAAAAAAAATTGAAAAATTGAAAAAACCTAGGGGGACTTAGACATGTTCATATGACTCAACAATGATGTCTAGCATGCTTATACATTGACACCTATACTCTAATAACCTCAATAGGCCTAAATTCCAAGCCGACCACCCCAACTTTGGAGGTAAAACTCAGAAATTATCAGTCGTTTGTTCAACAACCAATAATAACCAAGGGAAAAAACACCCTGGGCTGATCAGATTGACAAATGAAGTCTAAGAGACCGAGTCTTTTACAGAAACTATCATGCTAGAACATTTATTACAATTCCCCCATGGGGTATGAACATGTCATATAGTACAACAAGCATTTCCCAGAAGTACTTCCAAAGGTCTTTTGCAGTCCGAACAAGTTAACCCTGTCCGGTTCACCAGGCTCACTTGATAAAAAACACTAAGTACAACTTAGGTGGTAACAGATCTCAAGGTACTAAATTTGTTTCTAAGACTAATTCCTGGATGATGATCTCAAGTTGAAAGGAATAGTCTCATCAAGGGAGGCCCATGACGAATCCCACATAGATGACACGAAACTCGAAACAAAGTTCTAGAATTTTGAATATGATGTAACCATAGTACTGACTCAAAGGTAATTGACACAAAAAATTAACTACATATGTAAACTCTCAACATGACTTCCCTTTGAACATTGAGCGACATGAATGAAGACTTGGAAGCATTGACTTGACCATATGGATACCAAAACATAATGCGATGGTAGACAATGCATTCTTTGGAAGACTCAAAGGAGTGACATGACTCATGAAAGTGGATCGGCTTGGAAGCAAGATGAATACCCAATTGACTGAATGAAATGTAGACAAGTGCCATGTTCAAAGGGGACTAATAACTACCATTTATTGCAAATGAGATAGTTCCCTTCTCTTAATTTCCCCATCATGATTGATGAGTGCCCCTTTTCATTTTTACAAGTTCAAAGAGGGTAACAAACACTCGTTGTAACTTATCCTAAGATAAGTCCATTCTCATATGTTTCATGAACCTGAGAAAGGAGGGGTTTGTTCCCAAAATAGGTTCTCTTAGTGTTTAATTTAACGATTCCATTGAAATTTAACTCGGTATCGTTCATGTTTCAAGAGCCTGAACAAAAATGGAAGAAGACTCCAAATGGCCCTTTTTTGTATGATTTAGTCCCTAGGGGATGAAAAAGTATAAATAAATTCCCAAGACAAATATTCTGTTGAGATCAACTGGAGTGTTCCTTTTTCATAATTAGTCAATCCGAACTGAAAAAGAGATAAACTACCATCGAAAAGATGACTCTTCAAGTACTTTTACGAGCATGAAGACAAGTTCACTCAATGATATTTTCACATTTAAGGAGTCCAAAAAGAATTTAAAGAAGTCTCAATTAGGGTTTCTTTTCGTGATGAAGGGGTTAAACGAGTCTTAAAAGAAGCAAACGTTGACTCAGATCTTTGGTACTGGGTTTAAAGAGCATGACCAAAATGTCAAAATTTGCGCTCAACAACTTTTTCTGTTTTATGGAAGTACGAAAAAGTAAAAAACAAACTTAGTCGTAACCAAATTTTTTTAACTTTTATCCCCTACAAAAACTTTTAAAATACTATTAGATCTCCAAAATATTTAAAAAACTAGTTTTTAATGACTATGTAAAAGGAAATTTTATTAAAAATAATTAAAAGTGATTAAAATAATAATAAAACCCAAATACATTTCATATAAAAACCAATGAAATAGTAAAAAACTTACCATTTCACTATTTACCAAGTTGGAGAGCTATTTTTTGAGCCATTTGTGTGCATACTTCAGGCAAGGATTTTGGAGACATCAACCGTTTGTTTCTCGATCCGTTAGCTCTAGGTAAGAGCCAAAGCTATTCCCAACATTTTTATGGTTGCATTTTCCCTTTCCATGCAAATTTTTTGAGGTTTTGAGGTTTTACCCTAGGGTAAAAATCGCTCGTAGGGTAATGCTCTTTCCCTTTGAGGGAAAGGTGGTGCCTGAGCAAAACCATGGATTTTACACTGATAAAGGAGGTGCCACATGATGCTCCCAAATGATGAATGACCAAGCCAAAATAATTTAATTAAAGTATTTTCAATGGTTGATAATGCATCCTAATACTTCAATTTGATTTTTGGTAGGTCACTTCGATCAAAATGGTTGTGTGGAAGGAGAGGAAACATGAGGATGGTGATGACAGGGATGCATCATATGCTGGTTCTATAGCTTCTTTATGAGGTTATGGCCTCCTAAAATTCTTCCATGTTCCAAGCATGAGGTCTCCTGTGAGACTATTCGAATATATACTAAGAATGTAGAACCCAGAGAAACAATATTTCAAAGTGGGGGCCCATGTTCTGACTATGGAAGTTGAAGACATCTACTTCCTTACAAGATTATCCAGGTGTGGGGAATGAATCTCACTGACAGGTTCCCAAGGGGGTGATGTCACAACACAAGAGCTCATAGATCACCACTATTTTCTAGGCACTCAGATGTCTAAGAAAAAGATTCCAATAACAGAGGTGATGGATTTGCCTCTCCGAAAAGTGATTTTCACCATGTTGTGGGTTGCATGGATCCCAGGGGCTCATCAGGATTCCCAAGCACACATGATTTATACCTTGGAGGCTATGGTGCCTGCATTCTTTAACTGGGCCAAGGAATTACTGAGTGTCTTCAAGGAACATCCGACTAAGTGTCAGCAGGGTGAGTCGAAACAGTTTGGTTATGGAACCATATTGGAATTCTTCTTCTTTAAGTGGGTACCTCATCTTAGGCTGTAGGTAGATTTCACCAAGCTAAGGGCTCGAGACCTTCGTATGCTGCAGTGGGTAGAGATCATTTCCCACACTGGTGGGGGTGCAACCAAGGTTAAGTATGGGAGTGCATTTTGTCATTGGTTAGATGACCAACTCCTCATGGTCGAAGATTATGCATATGTTGGTACTAAATTTAGAGGAGACCCTGATCTACCCTTACCGACAAGCGCCCAATGGGGATATATTGGTAAGAAGAATAATCAAGACATTGATTATTTTTTCATTTTATGTTTTATAATTTTTCTGACTGATAACAAGACAAAAAAAAATTCATGCAAATGTAGGAGATGCACGACCTGGGGGTTCATCCCCAATTGATAGGAGAGTGGGGGCCCACTTCATACACATAGGAGATGATGAGTTCAATGAGTTGGAGGAGAATCTCAATGGGTTAACTCTTGATATTTTGGATGCTTCCATAGACGACCTCCCTATGAGGCACCAGAGACATACAATTAGAGTATTGGGTCGATATAGCCGCCTACTATGGAGGGTAGCGAGAGCTATCATGTGTTACCATTAGGGGTGGTTGTCTTCCACCTCCAAAAGTCACTTTTGGGGGTGGTATTTACAAAACTGGCCCCAATAGCACCAATGCTAAAAAAATTTAATTTTAGGGGTGGTTCTGTAAGAGATCAAAATTTCCCCTAAAAGTGACTTCTTGGGGAAAATCTATTAGCACTTAGAATCATAACCAAGGTTGCGGAAGGTAAACCCCAAGGTAATAACAGAACCACTTTAGGAAAGGGAACTATATTCTCCATTTCTAGAGAGGGATCTCTCACATATATATAACAAGGCCAGACACAAATGTGAAATGAAATTCTGATATTGTTGTGGTTGAAATAGGGTAAGGGTAGATTGGGCTATGGAGTCACAATTATCAAGAAACATAGAGCAGTTTGCATGGGAAATGTCTGCAAAAGCAAGATAATACTTTGATTGCGGGAAATATATTTTTGGTCTAGTGGAAAAGAAGGAAAGATGACAGTCCATTAACACAAAGCACTAGTTAGATGAATTATGCATTAACTTTGGTAGAAACGTTTTGTGAATATCTGAAATGATAGACAGAGCATAACCAAGTATGAATTATGAAAACTATCATACACTAGTCTCATATATGAAAGAAAACACAGTGGAAACATTTAACAAGGACATGCACATAAAGAAGGGAAATTACAGATTGTAACTGAGAAATATACATGAATTTATGAATGCAAAGGCCAACATCTGGATCTGTAACTTTTATTAAAAACAAATCTCAAAATTACATAACAAAAAAGTCTCATGGATTTCAACCCTTTCTTCCTCTGTTGAGGGTATACTTATAGTGTCTTAGACCCCCAATACCAACCTCAAAATAGGGCCAAAATTAGTTACAACCATAATAAAAATCCTAAAAAACTCAGACGTGGCATATTTGTCACGATTAATATATACAAAACAAAGAATATGGAGTGACATGGATGCTCAATTTATACAATAACGCAACATATGAAGTTTCAGGCTCAATTTCTTTGATAGTGATGTTCCAGAACTTCTGTAATGGTTTTATTCCTCTTGTACACCTTCTGGTGTACATGATGGATTAGCCCTGTGACCATTTTGGCTTCTGAATTTTATGTTCATTATGTGTTTGATAATCATGTTCTTCTTATGTTCATAGTTGGTAGGAAGGTTTATGTTCCTTCTATTTTTGGTTGTCTGTCTGGTATCTATATCTCCCGGTAACACTATTATTTGTGCATACCTAGAGAAGAAAACCCCATTTATCGATATTACTAAATACTTGATGGGATTTTCATTCTTATCTACTTCTTCTACCGGGACTAGATCCTTCCTACAGGATATGCCAACACAACACCCCTTTCAACTTGTCATCTCCCTCATTAGAGTTGGCAATTTGCAACAAGGACAATGATGACATAGACCTTCGATCTTCTCTCCCCCAGTCTGAACATTCACCCAGATCGAGTGTTCCTAGAAATGGATACTATGCATCGCGGTAATGGAGTCCATGGCCTTTTCTGGAGGTTTAAACGATAATTTCTTAAGACCAAGAACTCTAAGAACTATTTCATTAGTGGTTTTGCATTTTATCAGGAAAACATTGCATTACCAGCATCAGAAAGTATTTCTAATGTAATTAAAATATTTACATTGCCCTTACCTGCATCAGAAGGTATTCCTAATGTAATGAACATCTCTACCCCGATGGATGGATTTGCTTTTGCATGAAGGTCCAAAAATGACTGAATTTCCAAACAATGCCCAGCGGTCAATAAAACACATCAAACAACAAGACTCCCAAGAAAAATAGTCATTACAGATCCCATATCAAGACCCTCAATATCCTTAGAAGAACAACATTTATTCATCCTTGTTCTTCACCAGTTTTCACTCACTATATATCTCAGAACAACTCTAATCGTGGAACTATAACAAGCCGGGTGATTATTGAATCATCATTACTAGTTGATTTCACCATGATTCCCTCAAATCCTCACACACACCATTATCAAGTAGTATTATGACAACATGAATGATCATGTGGGATCTTGATCTAATTTCTTATGTGGTGGTGCCAACTGCTTCACCCCTGTTGTGGTGACATCATGGTATCAATGGTAGAGGTGACCTCCAACCTCACTTGAAATCAACTTTGAGTTGTCTTACGGTGTGTGGACTTGGCATTCATCACTTCATCGATCCCTCCTCATTATGGTATTGACATGCCTTTGTTTTTAGTACCCTCTACTCCCTTACCATTGATTTCTTGTTGCATGGTCTTCACTATTCTCCTTATATCTCTTACGCCCAGATTTCTTATGGTCGTAGATCCCTTTTAACTTGCATCTACACCCTATATCACCTTTAAGGTCTACACTTTAAAATTTTACAACAAAAATTTCCTTCTTCACATCTTCGATCAGAGGAACCATTTTTAGTCATGGATCTACATTTAACTTTCAACGACACTGTTAGAATATCTGGCCCATATTCAATTCCGTGACTCTTGACCCTGAATTTTATCCATATGACTTCAATTAGCAGAATCTTCCTCAACCCTTGATCAAAAATTCCTTTAATCTTCGTCTTCCAAGTTTAATGGGCCTACCATATCCCGTAAATTTCAAGAGTGAGTTTGTTCATGCATGGTCAATCAACGGAATATTTTTCTGCCATAGATCTCTCCCTGCCTCGATCTCCACTATTGAAACATGCCTCCATTTTAATCCATTCTGCAGATTTGAAATGGGAATTTTCGTGAGCACTTTAAATCAATGAAATTCATCTCTGCCACTAATCTAAACCATCTTCGATCTCAGCCATTGAAAGTTGTAGGTGCTTTAACCTATTTTGAAAACATAAACAACAATTTTCGTCGTTTAAGTCAGATTTGCGAAGTGGATTTCCTCCGTCGATATGATATGAATATTAATCGTCATCATTGAAATATTATCGTGTTTGCACCATTTCTCTTGATTTGAACAATTTATTTCTTCCTACACCTTGGAACGACGAAAGGGTTTATGATCATAGATCTATTCACTCCTCTTCATCCAACGGACTGTGGTATCTGCAAGTTAATCTACTCCCGTTTAAGCCAAAATTATTAAACCTATTCACTTAGGCCTTTCATTTCTTTTCCACATACAACTAGGAACAAATTCACTTATTCTCATACATTCTCAAGCCTGAAAAACTAGAACTTCTTCAACCATCCTTCAATCTTAGCTTAGAAATGACCCTTGGGAAACCTACAAAAACCTCTTAATATAATCCAAGACATATGATATAAAATTTGACAGTCCTTATTTCCCCTTCCCCAGGTCTAATTTCCTCCAACTATTTAGCACAAAAATGGTGCTAATATGCGGCTCCAACTAGGGATTCTATCCTCCTTGTGAATTAGCAAAGAACCCGTAGACCAGGTTCTGAATCCATTGGGAAGCTCCCAAAAATTATTTGAAATCCTCATCATGCTCTTAAAACGAAAACTAAACTAACGCTGAAACAATACTGAAAAATTGAAGATGAAACTGAAAAATGCTGAAAGAAATGCTCGCCATGTTGAGCTTATTCACCTCTACTTACCTACCCTACTTACTAAGCATCAATTCCCAACAAGTAAATTCTAACTTCCAGTGAATCCAATCAAGAAAAAATCCCATAAACAACATTTACCCTCATTCTTGATAAAAAATAGAGATGATAGACTTAATGGAAAAAAGTTATGATAAAGAAATTGATCCTTCCTGTAAAGGCATAACGAGCCATTACTATTGCAAAGCTCCTCCATGTATTCTGTCACTAGATCATGATAACCTGCAAAACAATTTTGTTATTTGTTGGCCATGACATAGTTGTTCCAACTATAACCCTTCTAGCATCCTACCAAAATTTTATTCAAGAAAAACAGGTAAGGAATTATCTTGGCCATTTGCAAATAAAACGCCAAATTTTTCATATAACATCCTCGAATTTAAAACATGATTCCTTATAAATGTTTTAAAGAAAATAGAAAAGTGTTCTTCAACAAAATCAGGAAAATTAATTTCTGAATTTAAATAAAATGAAGATCTCATTTGGAGTCCTCTCCTTCTTGGTGACCCCCTCCATTATTGGAAACACATAACTAACCTTTCCAGCTGAAAAGCATTTCCATATATTCAGCTATAAGATCATAAAAGACATGACAACCTCCAAAAACTCCTATCATTTTCTTACCATGAGAAGGTCTCTCAAGATGTAACTCCTCTTGCATACTGTAAAAATTATCTTTAAAAGAACTATGCAAAGAATATTCATGATAATTTCTGAATGAGATATCAACGACTTCATTCAAACTTTCTGAATTTAGAACTTCATCTTCTTTATATGCTTCAGCAGAAATATCATTCTTTTCTCCAATAGAATCAAGCAAACAAAATACTTCCTTTTGACATGAAATTTCTGAATTTGAAAAATATGGAGAAAGATTTATTTGAGAATCCTCATCGCTTTCCTTGTGATCCAATTCTTCATCATAAATTGTTTGTTTATCTTCATGCTGAAACTGATTACCTGATTACTCTTCTTTGTCATCTTTAATTTCAAAATAGTTTATAAAATTTTCTACTACTTCAAATTTCCATTTTTGTTCAGAAGCTTTAAGTATTTGTCTCAGCATTTCCAATGAGGCATAACATAAAGGAAAACCGTCACCTTTAGCACACTTGCTATCCCCTCTATTTTCATCCTTTTAAATTTGGATTTCAATCAGATTTTCTTCCCTAACATACCCTGAAGTTACAAAATATACAACTGGTTTTTTACGCACCACATCCAAGTAATCATCCTCATATTCATCATATACTGGTAGTTTGAAAACTTCATTAGAATCATAATTAACATAATTTATGACAGGATGATTGCAATTTTCATGAAATAAATTATTATAACCTTCTTCTTGTACATCATTGATTTTACCATATTCTTGCTCACACAAAATAGAATTGGATGGAAGGGCAGGCTCTTTTTGTTCATATTGCTCATTCAACTCTAATTCATTTTCCATTTTGTTATTATTGTCTTGGTCTGGAAATCTTTTAGGCATCCTAAGATTTTCTTCAACCCTAATGAATCAATAAATAGATGTTGTAATTTGAAAACTTCATTAGAATCATCATTAACATAGTTTATGACAGGTTGATTTCCATTTTCATGAAATAAATTATTATAACCTTCTTCTTGTACATCATTGATTTTCCCATCTTCTTGCTCACACAAAATAGACAGTGGATGCTAGGGCACGTTCTTTTTGTTCATATTGCTCATTCAACTCTAATTCCTTTTCCGTTCTGTTATTACTGTCTTGGTCTAAAAAAGTTTTAGGCATCCTAAGATTGTCTTCAACCCCTAATGAATCAATAAACATATGTTGTAATGTGACTGACCTTCTCTCCAAAATAAGTAATGACAATTCGGGAGGAATTATAGATGCATAATGCAATTTACCATCACCTTCTAATGGTTGAATTTCTTTTGACATATTATAATAAAATCTTGCAAACCTTCTGCTGAAACTAGACATAGTTTCACCCTCATGTTTCTTCATGGAATAAAACTCTAAAAGTATTTGGTCCAATGACCTCCTCTTACCCAAAAAATTCAAAAATACATGAGAAAATTCCTCACATGCCTTAATGGATTCTAGCTGCAAGTGTTTGAACCATTATTTAACATCTCCTTGTAAAGATTGGGAAAAATCCCTCATGCAGACATCATCATGTTCTACTCCAAAGAGGTCAAGGAAATGCTCAAAGTCTTGTATATGTTTCTCAGCTGTAATTTTTTTGGATTCTCCATCAGAATTAGGAAAGTACTTGCAGTGTTTTGCAAGAAAAGCATGAAGGATAGGAGGTAAGTGAAGTGGTCTATACTGGTTTTCAATATATAAAGAAACAGGGTTATGTGGAAAGGACTTAACATTAACTGTGGTATCATGAGGTTCATAAGGATGTTTCTTAATGTCATGTGTTTTAGATAAAAGGTATTGATCAAAATCCAATGTACCAGATGAAGAAGTACTTTCAGTTCGTAAAGAAGGATATACATGAGTAAATTCATGATTTGGTTTGGAGTGCACTAAGCAATTCAGGATGCTTTTGAAAAGCTTAGGAAAGGATAAGGAAATATTTACAAGAAAAGATAAGATCTCTTGGAGAAAGATGAATCTTGAGTACCTTATTTTTATGTAACTCCTTTCCATGTCTTTATACGGAACTCATTTCCCCCAGTGGATTCTGTCAGTTCTCTTGAAATGTTAGATCTCTGGATCATGCCTTTCCGGTGAATTCACTGAAATTGGAGTCTTAAAGGTGGAGCTTCCAGGTGAAAGATATACAATCTTCTTGATGTTTAACTATTGTTTCACCATCAACAGTTAAATATCATGTATGTAAAATCCTAGAAGCTAGGATGTCTTCTGAAATATTGTTCAAATATGATGTGGAGTCGCCAGGGAAAATTATAAAGCCTTCTTCAAATGCAGAAGTATTTGTTTTCCCACATAAACCCTTTCTTCTTAGAATCTTTATCGGTTCTCCCAGGGATTATTTTCACTTTTTCGTTCCCCGGCAACGCAACTAGTTTGTTAGCACTCAGAATCACACTTAAGGTTATGGAAGGTCAACCCCGAGGTAATAGTAGAACCTATTTAGGAAAGGGATATTGCTTATCCATTTCCATAGAGGGATATCTCACAGATATATAACAAGGAGAGACACAAATGTGAAATGAAATTTAGATATTGTTGTGGTTGAAACATGGTAAGGGTAGATTGGGATATGGGGTCACAATTATCAAGAAAAAAAGAGCAGTTTGCATGGCAAATGTATGCAAAAGTAGGATAATACTTCGGTTATGTTCAATATATTTTTGGTCTTGTGAAAAAGAAGGAAATATGACAATCCATTAACACAGAGCACCGGTTAGATGAATTTTGCATTAACTTTGGTAGAAAAGTTTTGTGAATATCTGAAACGAAATATAGAGCATAGCACAGTATGAATTATGAAAACCATCATACACTTGTCTCAGATATGAAAGAAAAAATAATGGAAAGATTTAACAAGAAGGACATGCACATAAAGAAGGGAAATCACAGACTGTAACTAAGAAATATACATGAATTTCTGCATTCAAAGGCCAGCATCTGGCTCTGAAAATTTTATTAAAAACAGATATGAAAATTACATAACACAAAAGTATCATGGGCTTCAACCCTTTCCTCTTATTTTGAGGGTATACTTATAGTGTCTTAGACCCTCGAGACCAACCTCAAAATAGGGATAAAAGTAGTTACAACCATAATCAAAATCCTAACAAATTCAGACGTGGCATATTTTCCATGATTGATATATACAAAACAGAGAATATGGAGTGACATGCGTGCTCAATTTAAATAATAATAATATGGCATCTAAAGTTTCAGGATCTCTTGCTTTGATAGTGACATTCCAGAACTTCCCTAACAGTTTTATTCCTCTTGCGCACCTTCTGGCGTACAGGCTGGATTAGCCTTGTGACCTTTTCAGCTTTTGACCTTTATGTTCATTATGGTTTGATAATCATGTTCCTCCCATGTTCACAACTAGAAGGAAGGTTTATGTTCCTTCTATGTTTGGTTGTCTATACGGTATCTATATCTCCTGGTAACACTATTATTTGTGTAGACCTCGAGAAGACAACCCCATTTATTGAAAGTACTAAATCCTTGATGGGCTTGTCATTATTTTCTTCTTATTCTACCGTGACTATATCCTTCCTACGGGATATTTCAGCACAACACCTCTTTGGAATTGTCACATCCTTCATTAGAGTTGGTAATTTCTGGCAAGGAAAATGAGACACATACCCCCAATCTTCTCTCCTCTAGCCCAAACATTCACCCAGACTGACCATTCCTAGCAATGGATACTATGCATCTTGGTAATGGAGTTCATGGCCTTGCCTAGAGGTTTTGACGGGACATTCTTAGGACCGAGAACTAAGGCATTGTTTCCGTAGTGGTGTTTCATTTGATCATGACAACATTTCCCTTACCAGCATCAAAAAGTCTTTCTAATGTAATGAACATCTTTACATTTCCCTTACCTGCATCAGAACGTATTCCTAATGTAATGAACATATCTACCCCGATGGCTAGAGTGTTAGTTTTTCAACATTTAAGCTAGCATTATAACAAGATATTTTCACTGAGAGAATAACAAGCACAACAATCACATAAGCACATCACAAGAGACAAGA
>LPNX010474229.1:1765047-1790405 GCA_001517045.1 Pseudotsuga menziesii
AGATGCTTTTGCGTGAAGGTATTGAAATGAATGAATTTCCAAACAGCACCCAGAAGTCAATAAAACACATCGAACAATAGGATCCCCAAAAAGAACAGTCATTACAGATCCCGTATGAGGACCGTCAATATCCTTAGCAGAACAATAGTTAGTCATCCCTTACCAGCATCAGAAAGTATTTCTAATATAATTAGCATATTTACATTTTCCTTACCTACATTAGAAGGTATTCCTAATGTAATGAACATCTCTACCCCAATAGATGGAGATAATTTTGCGTGAAGGTCTCGAAATGACTGAATTTCCAAACAGTGCCCAGTGGTCAATAAAACACATCGAACAATAGGATTCCCAAGAAGAACAATCATTATAGATCCTGTATCCGAACCCTCAAGATCCTTAGAAAAACAATAGTTATTCATCCTTATTCTTCACCAATATTCACTCAATCTATAACTCAGAACAAATCTGATCGTTGCATTATAATGAGCCAGGCGATTACTGGATCATCATTAGCAATCGAGTTCACCATGAGTCCGTCAAATCCTCACACATGTCATCATCAAGTAGCATGATGAAAACATGAATGATAATGTGGGATCTTGGTTCACTTTATTATGTGTTGGTTCCAACTAAATCACCCCTATTGTGGTGATGTCATGGTATCAATGGCGGAGGTGACCTCCGACCTCTCTTGAAATCAGCTTCGAGTTGTCTTACGGTGTGTGGAATTGACATTTGTCACTTCATAGATCCATACTAATGATGGTATCAACACCCCTTTGTTTCAGTACCCTCTGCTCCCTTCCCATTGATTTCCAACTGCACGGTCCTCTCTATTCTCCTTATAGCTCCTATTTCTAGATTGCTTATGGCCATAGATCCCTTTTAACTTGTGTCTACACCCTAGATCACCTTTCAGGTCTACACTTTACGCACTTACACAAAATTTTTCCTTCTATGCATATTGTATGGAAAAACAATTTTCATCCATGGATATACATTTAACTTTCATCGATGTAGTTTCTCTTTTTAAGAAATTTTATTAAATGACCAATTTTTCACTTTTTCCCTAATTTGACCTTTGACTAGTTTTGAGGTCTAGGTCTCCAAATTGGTCCAAATGCTCCCAAATATTCACAGAAGGTATATGACTGATATTAAGTTTTTAATATTATGTTCTGTGGAGCTTTATGACCCTATAAATGCTTCTACAAACTTTTTTAATATTCTGGTCGAGGTAGGAGTTCTGACTAGTAATTTAGGGTTCTAATTCCCCCACAATGAATACTGAAAATGGCTTCCCAAATGCACTCAAGACAACTTGAATTTATTCATGGAAGTAGGTAACATGTAAATTAAATCAATATGAACTCATATGAATCACCATTTAACTTTTAATTTTCTATAACTCCTTTAAATCAGATGCAAAAATACTAGTTTCAACCTTGGGGGAAATGATAGGCAAACTTCTCCAAATTCTATGAAACTCAACAAAATAACTCCAAATTATTATGTACTAAAAATTAAAATAATATAATCCATAAATAATATTCCATTCATCCATAAACCATCATTATTTTACTTATCCATTCGAATCTATCAACAGTGTATTGGTTCATAACAAGGTAGTGGGGAATGGCATTATTTCTTCATTGTTTAACATTTATACATGGAATATTTTGGGTATTTAGACCTGATATTTTTCTGAAATTTAAATACAGAAATAAAATTCCATTCATCCATAAACCATTTTTATTGTACTTATCGATTTGAATCCTTCAACATTACATTTGTTCACAACAAGATAGTGGGGAAATGGCAGTATTTCTTCCTTGATTAACATTTTTACATGAAATATTTCAGTATTTTTAGATGAGAGTGTTATGGAATTTAAATACAGATAATTTAAATCAGAACATAAAATAATTTTGAATTATAAGCTTCCCCAAAGATATCAATAGCTCACCCAAAGCGCAATCCCTCCATGAGCAAGAATATGCAATAAAAACTAGAAATGGTTGAAATAAATTGCTGCAATAGAAGGAACCATGATATTACCTATATATTACACCTACATATACAAATCCAGTAAATATCTATGAAATACCTTATTGGCCTCTCCAAACACCAACTTGGATGGGAATCTTTCACCCTCGAAATTGGCTAAGGTAAGAAACTAGTCATCCACTAGCTCTCTCAATTCATAATTGCAAATTTATCAAATTATCAAAATCTATTATCTTGGTTGATTCCTGAATTTTATAAAAATCATTATCCTTATAAGGTTACCAATCCATCCACAAACTCAAGCCAATTCCAATTTGGGTGTGGGCTCAAGATTTGCCAAGTGTCCTCTTCCTAGCTTTCCATCTTCCCCCAATTTGAGTAGGAACCCATTGAGCTTCCCCAACTCACATGAGTGCCCTCTTGGATTCTCTATTTCATTATGACATGTCCTATATGTCATATGTTATCCCTCATATCTGATTTGTGTCATAGGTGTCATAGAATATTCATCATTGTTGTCATAGAGCTAGGGAATCTAGTCCAAGTGTCTCACTAGCTCCAAAATGACTCTTCCTCTCCCATGTAAGTTAAATTTCCTTCCAAATTTAACCTATGATGCATATTTCTAAGTTTATTATCCTTATAACGCATCCAAGAACATTTAGGCTTCCCATGAATTGTAAATTGCAAGAGGAGGATGCCATGTGGCACATAAATTCTAACTTGTGTGGGTCCCATAGTTTCCATGTGTCTCCATGCTCCATTTCCACTTCAATTTTATATTGTATTTATTTAATAAGATAAATTATTAAATACCTATTCCATTCTAATGTCTTAACATCATTTATTGTCCCCCTTATTCCAAATCCCAAAGCTTCCACCCCTAACCTAGGAAACTAGTCATTTTCCTCTTTGGCAATTATTTGACCCTTAGCATCAATTTGACAAAATATCATGAATATGGAAAATGTGCTTAGGCCATTGTGACCCAATGAAAAATTTGGGACATGAAAAACCCTCCCTTCCCAATATTTCTTGTTCTCAAGCAATTTCAAACATGGGTGTTTAAGAACCTACTTTTTGTATGATTCTTTGAATTTGCCACTGAGTTGCCCAACTTTGAGTCTTTGAGATTCCATGAATATTTTAGAGAGGAACCACCATGCTTGATGTTATCAACCCAAATGGAACTTCTCCATCCGAGTGTCGACACTTCATATGTCGGTACACAAAAAAACACTATAGGATTGAAGGTTGCCTAAACACTATAGATGGGCATGACATGAGATGCATTTATCCTCCAACCAGGTTGCCATTTTATCTTTCTATATGTTGATTGTTGTACGCGACTATCTCCACTGAAATTCTCATACATAAATGACTATGTTTGTTGACAATACACGTACTGTACGTGACTTTTTTCCATTGCAACCCGCATACATATCTATACGTGTGTTTCCCTTAAATCAACTCGCGTTTCATACGTGGGTTACCAGTATCAATAGTTGCGTACACATCCATTTGACATTAAAAATAATAAAACATGATTAATGGAGATTACTTGAGCCCTAAGCATTAACCATCTCAATTGTCTTAGCCTCCTCAACCTTTGAAACTGCTCTATTTCCCAAAGTATAAATAGAGGCCTTGGGGAGGGAATTAATTAATCAATTTTGGAGAGCAAAGTTATGCTAGTGGTATATCTTCAGAAGTATTTGGAGCAGCAGAACTCAGAGTCCTTTGGTTGCAGAGGAGTCCTTGTTTCAGGCGTTAGGTTGTACACTTATCTCATTCACTATTGTTAATAAAGAGAATTCTTCTTCCAACTTTGTGTTGAGTCTATTTCATGTATCATGGTTGATAAATATATTTGATTAAGCACTATATATGTTGTTTATCTAACCTGTCATATATACATGTATAAGTTTGTACTTGGAGAATTTTCTCTTTGCAGGTGAAGGAGGTGCATCCCTGAAAGCTTTGGAGAGAAGCAGAGTGGGAGAAGACAAAGCGTGGATAAACCGTCGATAATTGGGTGATTCCAACATATATTCCTATTTCCTTTATGTACTTTAAAGTTGATCATTTGCAAGTTTTAGATGTACGTTGGTAACCTCAAACCCTAGGTTATAAGGGTGTTTATTCTTGAAAAATAGAACTGGCAACTTTGCTGGGGAGCCCAGGGGTTAATTCTGTAGATTAGTGGCCAGTATTTTCCTTGATTCAGTGTGTGGTGTCTTGTATTGGTTCATGCTTAGAGTGGTGTTTGAAGACCTTTGAAATTTTTCTTTTTATTGGAAAATTTTATACCTGTACACAGGTTGCTCTTGCATATAGTCACGTACAGAGGTCTGCGTATGCGGGTTGCTCTGTAGCATAGTCGCATACAGTACGCGGGTTTCCCTTGTATACACTCACGTACAAGCCTGAGCATTAAAATTTGTGGGTTAGGGTTTGCTTGTCCCTGTCCTTCTATAAATTTTGTTTGCTGATTGGCCTTCTTTATGAGCATTGCACTGTGAGTTTGATGACCTTGTTAGCCATTGCTTGTGCTTTCTTGGAAATCCCTTGAGTTATTATTGTTTGGATTGTCTTTCTGTTAGCAACTTGAAGTGGATCCACCTGTTGGGTTATATGTTCAAGTGTTGGTTGTCTGAATAAGTGATCAGGGTTCTAGACACTATATTTTCCTTTCTATTTTCGAATAGTGTTGGTTTTCCACTTTCCTTCATTCGATCTCAGTAAATTCTATTCATTGTGTCCACCCAAGCTAGGGTTCCAAGTCTTCCTTAGGTGGTTGATCTTTGGTTTTATGAATCTGCTTTAACTCATTTTGCTTATTTTATACAGTTAGTCTGTTCAAGCATACTCAAGTATTGTGAATTTAGGTGCATAGTAGTCTTTGAGTCATTTGAAAAGTGAAAAGAAAACATTAGAAATTTTTGCATTCGATTTGCATACAGTAGTTTTGTTTTCAGTTTTTAAATATAATCTCAAAAATTACAAAAAATATAGTCTTAGTTTTCTCTTTATTTGTTGCATTTTCATTAGTTTACATTTACAAAAATAAAAGAAAGAGAAGCTTTTTTTTAAGTAGTGATAATTTGCTTTGAAAGTATGCACCGATTGTTTTTTACATTTCTTATCGAGTCAAAAACATCATAGCCTTTCAATCCACTTACCTTCTGAGTAAAAAATAGCCCTTAAAATAAACGCAATAATTAAAATTTATTAGTAATTTTTGTTTTTAGGGGCATACACCTACTAGCTTAGGCTAGACTTGTGGGATAGGAAGTGTAAACTCCCCATAAGTATTTAAATTCAGACATAGTGGGCCAATAAATAGGTAAATACTTCTCCTAATTGATAGTATCTGGGAAGCTCCTCTCAAACGGAAGTTTTAAGCACGAGGCTGCGTGGAGGCATTGGACTGAGGAGATAACCCTCTGATTCCTTGTTGAAACGTAAATCTGGATTTTTACGCATATGGGGATTCTGTCCTAGACAGAGTTTTGGGCTCAACTACCCTGCCCATGCGTATGAATCATGCTTGCAACTATCCCCCTAGACTATTGGTATAGTTAAGGCAACCTCTAGTCTCTTGACATATAGGGTTCATACATAGATAAACTGGAAGGCTATTTCTGGTTCACCTTGGGTGGGCTTGGATGGTAACCCTTGTTGAAAGTGTAGGAGGGCGGTGGGTGATTCCTCCGCTTGTGCCTAATAACCTCTTCAAGGATGCCAAGCAACTGTCTTTCAACTTTCTTCAGGAAATCATATCTTTTACCCTTGCTGACTGTTGAGACTTTAGGATTTTTCGTAGTGATTTCTCTGTGGTTTGTTTGTGTTTAGCCAACCTTATAGTTTGAGTTGTCAAATTTAAAATCATGGAGGAATAACCTATCAGAAGATCATGAAGGTTGCAAAACCTTCCTCCTCTTATTACATTGGAACCTCCACCTCCCCCTCAAAGGTAGAGATTGGACACAGATAGTTCATTTGAACCGATAGGAGTTAGCGAAGTTCCGAGTGAACCAGAACTTAGGGAAAACCGTCTTAATTTGAACATAGTTGAGATAGAAGACTTGCAGGCTGACGAGTTTGAAAGGAATTTTAATACACATTTGACTGATTTAAACAATACTGTGATCGTTCAGGTTCATCCTTTTGATCCACCCATTATTGGTGTCCCTGTGGGTAGAATAATGTCTAGTGCAGGAGAGAGTTCTTTAATTTTCACCTCAGCCATCCCAGCTGAAGGGGTGCTACCTCCCTCATTAAGTACCCCTAGATCAAGCATACCTACTACGCCATTAACTCCAGCGACCTGAGTGGTCCAACTTCCGATTCCCCTAAGCCTAGCAGGTGCTTCTGGTGGTATGGTAACTGGGATTCCAAGTGTACCTACAGCTCCAACCTCCTTTGCACACACTACCCAGAGTGGTTCGACAAGATCCTCGGCTTTTGTCTAAGGATTTCCTTGGAATGAGGGGCACATACCCTTATCCACTCCATACGTAGGCCCACCACCCTCTTATGTAGGGGTGTATTTTGGAAGCACTAACCCTTATGGTCAAGGTTTCCAGACCTCGGTCTCTACTCCATTCACAAGCTCTCCCTTTTCACTTTTTAGCGGAGGGATACCTGCACCTATTTTTCAAACTCCAGTTTTGACTGGGGAAGCCAGAAGCTCTTATACTGCACTGCATACTAGCAATCCTGTGGCTTACGGATGGAATCCATTTCAAAGTAACCCATCCACTTTGCAACCGGCATCAGGGGGCAACCCCACCTTTACATATGGAAATTTGGGGGCAAGTCCCTCTAATCCCCAAATCGGTACTTTTAGTGCTCCAGTTCAACCTAAGCTTCCTTTCCTAGTAACATTAAACTTACCATATTTGTCCAAAATGATGAATTACCTAGTGAGCATGATCCCTCCTGGCCACTTGTACCCACCAAGTTGCCCTCGCACATCCCCAAATTCGAAGGCAAAGTTGGTGAAGATCCTGGGGCTCATGCCACCACTTTTCATTTATGGTGCTCTTCCAACTCACTGAATGAAGATTCAGTTAGGTTGAGGCTGTTCCAAAGAACATTGACCAGTACTGTAGCAAAATGGTACATTGAGTTGCCTTCTACAGCTTTTAGTAGTTTTTGGGACTTGGATAACGCATTTCTTAGCCACTTTTAGCTTCCTATCCGATATGATTTCAGAACAGACTTGTTATCTACCTTTAGGAAAAACAAGGCTACCCATATCTCAGATCACATCCAAGAATGGAGGAGGAAAAAGAGCCTTATTAAAGCCATTATTCCTCCTGAGTTCTTACTAGAATGGTTCCTTAAATCACTATTTCCTTATATATATAAGGACGTATCTAATTCAGGAGTGATGAGTGAGGAAGAAGCTATCCTTAGGGCCCAGCAATTAGATTTGATTTACTCTCAGTCTGGGATCTTGTATGAGATTATCCCTGAGGCACTGAGGCCAACACACGATGCAGAGAAACCTAATCCTAGACCCCATGCTGATGGTGTAGTTGGGTCTGTTAATTCTCCCATTGTAGAATCTTTGGCCAAACAGCTCCATCAGTTGTCCATTAAACATTCTACAGTGGAGGTAGCAAAGGCTTCCCCCTCACCCAAAAATGTAAATGTTTTTGCATAGACCTCTCAAAAGGGAATCAGCAGCCTGGTGGGAAAAAGAAGAGAGGAAAGAAAGGGGAGGGAAATCAAAACAAGCAGATACCTGCAAACAATGCTGATGGGGGAAAGAAAGAAAATAAAAAGGTGAAATTCCCATGTAAGTTGTGCCATGGGGATCACCTCACCCATCTTTGTCCCCTTATGGAACAAGCCCAGAAGTTGTTAAAAGCTCAACAACCAGCTGTCCCGAAGGATCCATTTCCCCAAGGGAAAAATTATGCTTTAGCTTCGAATGCAGCAGGGGGCACCCCAAATGCCCCTGACCCCAATTATATCAACATGGTTGAATCTTCAACTTTAATACATACCAGGAATAAGAACTATGAAAAAGAGACTTTTGAGAAGGGTAATTCTATAGGTGAAACTTCTAACCCTCTCACGATTGAGAAACCTATTGAAACTATGCCCAAGATATCGAAAGGTGTCTTTAAGAAGACCTTGCATAATCCTAATGCTAGGGCTACATCCAACTACTCCATGTTTGAAGACTTATCCCAGACAGCTTATGCAATGTTGGCTTTAAAGGTGTTATAGATTTGTGCCACCTAGCGGGATGCACTCTTAGTAGCCTTAGGTAGTATGGACTCATCGAGTCTCATGGAGAAATTTCACTTGTATGATGTCAAAATTCACCTACCTTACCATGTAGCCTTATCAATAGATGTCATCCATGGTGGAAATACCATTGGAAGGGTAGTTGTTGACGAGGGTGCTTCTACATGTGTTATTTCCTTGTCATGTTGGAAAGCTCTTGGATCCCCAGAGCTGGTCCCATCAAACACCCTGCTTACTACTTTCGATGAAAGGTCATTCCGTCCGCATGGTATCCTACTGGCTTTTGAAATTAAGCTGGAAGGGAAAGTGGTGTCTGTTAAGGTAGAAGTGATTGATGCACCTTTGGACTATAATTTGCTCTTGGGAAGAAGCTGGACTTATGCCATGTATACTACTGCATCGGTCGTCTTTTGGGTGGTAGTGTTTCCACACAAAGGGAAGTTGGTTACTGTTGACCAACTCGATTTTACTCGAAAAGGCTGCATGGAGTCTAATGAGTCCACTATGCCATTGGTTGATCACGTCAAACCTGCTGCACAGAGCTTAGGGGTTGGAATGCACACATCACTTATGGGTACATTTGATCTTTCAGCTCCTATTAATTATATAGGTTCTACTAGTGTGAGAAAGTCCATTGCTATGGTTGTTGATAGGACTGATCCTTGGGTTCTCCCTACCCACCATGAACCTGAAGTGCCCCTATTGGTAGTCAAAGTAGCTTATCAAGATATCACACAAACCACTGTTGATCCCATTTCAGTTCCACTCTCAATATCAGATGAATTGGAAGAAGTCTATCTACCTACTTGGGCAGAAAACTCTTTGCATTCGATGGATTGTTTAGATATGGTTTTACCTTCTGATGAAGCCATTCTAGAAGCCATGTGTGGACAAGATAATATCTATGAAGATCTTCACCATCGATCCAATTTTCTTCCAGAGCTAAGTAGGATAGAGAATCAAGAGTTTCATGTGAGACTGACAGATGATGTTGATATGCCCATTAATCCCTTACCTAGGGAAGGAATGTTTGCTGAGGGGAATATGGAAAATATTTATGCTACCATACCTATCAACATCTCTGTAAATCCTGATGTTGTGGAAAATATACATATTGACGCAAACTGCTCTCCTAAGGAGATTGCCATTTATACCACCTTGTTTAAGGAATTTCGTGACGTTTTTTCCTAGTCATATGGCGAGATGCTAGGCATTGATCCATCTATATTCGAGCACGAGATCTAAACATACCCTGACGCTAAACCTGTTCGGAAAAAGTTGAGACCTGTTAACCTGCGTAAAGCAGTGGCAGTGAAGGCTGAAGTGGAAAAACTGTTGAAATTCGATTTTATTTATCCCATAGCTTTGATGAAATGGGTATCCAACCCTGTTCCTATTGATAAGAAGAAAGGGACCATACACATCTATACTGAATTCAGATATTTAAACAAATCTTGTCCTAAGAACAACTATCTCACACCATTTATAGATCAAATTATTGATGCTTACACGGGAAGTGAAGTTTTTTCATTTATGGATGGTTTCTCTGGATATAATCAAAATCAAATAAAACTGGAAGACCAACATTAAACTTCTTTCATTTTTCCTTGGGGTACCTTCACATACAAAAGAATTCCCTTTGGATTGAAAAATGTTGGGGCAACCTTTCAATGGGCAATGAATTTTTCCTTCCATGATATCAAAGCCATTGTCGAGCCCTACCTTGATGATCTGCCTGCACATTCTCATAACAGGATTGACCATCCAGCACTTGTGTTTGATATTTGAACGATGCAGATACTATAAAATTTGCTTGAATCCCCACAAGTGTGTATTCTGTGTCGATTAAGGGAGAATGCTCGGATTCAATATTTCTAATAGAGGCATTCAAGTGGATTCATTAAAAACTTAGGCCATTGTAAATCTGCCTCCTCCTCGTTCTATCAGGAAACTTCAAAGCCTACAGGGAAAGTCCAATTTTCTTTGACGTTTCATTGTAAACTATGCCAATTTTACTAAGTGTTTCATATGCTTGCTAAAACAAGACACCCCATTTGTATGGGATGAAACTGCACAACACGCATCGAGGCATTGAAAAAAGCTTTGTTGCCAACACCTTTATTACATCCGTTTGATTACTCTAGGGATTTTATATTGTATTTGGCCGTGTCTGAGTCAACCATAGGGGTGGTCCTAGTCCAGGAGGACGATTGGCTCCAAGATCATGTCGTTTACTATCTTAGCCGTGCTTTAGCAAGACCTAAACTGAGGTACTCCCATGTCGAGAAATTGGCCTTAGTAGTTGTTTATGCTGTTGAGAGGTTACGTCACTACATATTACTAAGGACTACAATGGTAGTGGCAGATGTTAATCCTTTTCAATATGTTTTGTCCTAATGGATAGTTGGAGGCAAATTCAACAAATGGATAGTCATTCTCCAAGAGTTTGACTTGGATTTTCAGTCCGCAAAATCCAAAAAATCCTTAGTTTTTACTAAACTTATTGCAGAATTTCCAGTAGATGAAGATGTAGCCATTGAAGAAGACTCATTCCCAGATGAGCACATATTTTTTATTTCCACCTCTGATCCCTGGTACAAAGATATACTTATCTATCTCCAGCCTTTGAAGTATCCTACAGCTTTCTCGTGGGAAGAACGACGTAAACTATGCCTACATGCCAAGAACTACCTCATCATAGGAGATACTTTATATCATAGAGGGGTAGATTCCATTTTGCGCCAATGTTTGACCCATGAGGAAGTGGAGATTGTCCTAAATGATGCCCATAGTGGAGCGTGTGGGGGTCATTTATCTGGGTTAGCAACGGCCCAAAAAATTTTACGTGCTGGTTATTTCTGGCCCACAATCTTTAAAGATTGTGTGGAAGCAGTTAATCACTGTCATCCTTGTCAGCTTTATACCAGGAAAATGCGGTCACATCCTTCTCCATTGTTTCCCGTTATCTCGATGGGCCCCTTCATGAAGTGGGAGATTGATTAGGTGACGTGTAACCCAACCTTGGCTGGGGGGCACAAATATATCATTGTCACTATGGATTATTTTACAAAATGGGCAGAGGCAATTCCCACCTTTAGAGATGAAGGGGAAACTGCAGCTTTCTTTGTGTTCAATCAAATTATAGCACGATTTGGTATACCCAAGGTGATTGTCACTGACCATGGAAGTCATTTTCAAAATAGCATGATGACGGAACTGACCACTATGCTAGGATTTAGATAGGAACATTCATCCTCATTCTATCCTCAAGACAATGGTTAGGTCGAGGTTGTTAATAAAACTTTGAAAACTATCCTCAAACGTACTATTAATGCAGCCCATTCAAACTGGAATATCATGTTGTACCCTGCTCTTTGGGCATATCAAACCAATGTAAACACTACTACGGGTTTCTCCCCGTTCCAACTCGTCCATGGAGTGGAAGTTGTTACCCCGATTGAATGTGAAATCCCATCTTTGAAAATTGTTATTCATGTTTACCGGATACGAATGAGCTTGAAGAACATCTATTACATTTAGAACACTTTGATGAATAGTGTAGAGATGCACTGACAGAAATCCAAGCTCATAAAAATATGGTCAAAAGCCAATATGATAAATCAGTCCAGCCTTGAATTTTCTCTGAGGGAGAACTTGGTTTTCTTTGGGACCAAGACAAGGAACCCCTGGGGGCAGGAAAGTTTAGGTCTATGTGGTCAGGACCTTATATCGTGTCAAAAGTATTAAATAAAGGCACATAAGAATTGATATATTTCGATGGGAATAAGCTGGCTGATCCTAGAAATGGGCTCTACTTGAAAAAGTACTATGCTTAGGCTTAGCACTTTTTCTTGTATTTTATTGTATGTATTTTTATGTACATTAGTTTGTTAGTTTGTGTTATTTATACCATCTGCTGGTTGTTTCAGATGTCTTCCAAGAGGTTTGCAGGTTTTGCTGATGGCACCAGTTGCCACACTTATAATTTAGCTTCTACTGAATGGGTCATTTATTCGTCCTCAGGACAACTAGTTGCATCAAGAGGCACTTGCTTAGGTCTTGCTTCCAATAATGTGGCTGAATATAGGGCCATCATTGAGCTTCTATGGGATGATTTTTCACATGGTATCACCTAGCTAGAAGTCCGACTGGACTCTCAACTAGTAGTTTCCCAGCTCAATCAGGCTTACCAGGTGCGGAACCCTATTCTATTACATTAGTTTATGCAATTTAGGTTATTGGAAATAAATTTTGATTTCATTACATTCAATCATATTCCAAGGAATCAAAATTCATTAACTGATGCATACGCTAATTACATCTTGGATTGGCATTTAACACATTTTTCATAAAAATATACAACAAACACATAAAAAACATTTGTAAATAAACCGATAATATATATATGTGTGTGTGTGTGTGTGTGTGTGAATATCTGTCGATAGATAGGTCGAGTCTCTGATCCTCAGATCTAGTCATAACTGTATAATATACAAAAAATATACAAAATGTGGATCAAAGTCCATCAAATGCCCTAGATCTAAGCTAGACCACCTTGGTCACTTGGACCACCCTGGTCCCCCCGGTCACCCTGTACTCTGGCTTCTTCAACCTCTTCAGCTTCAGCAACCTCAACAAAATCTATGTATACTAATACTACTCTGGCTACCCGGCTCAAAAGGCATATCCAAGCAGGTGGTACACCAACCACAAACTCCTGCATGATGGATGGGATGTGCTCAATCCATAAGGTGGGTACTCTCTGGGTAAGCCTAGCCAGCTTCCCCTCCAAAACCCTAATTATCCCTTGGTATTCTCCCAAGACAGGATGCACATACATGCGTGGATTCCCTTCAGAGCGGACCGGTTCAATATCTGTATTTTGACATTTTAAAAGGATTAGAACTATTACACATATGTATAGATCTCTATATTTTAAAATTCATAAAGATTTTAAAACTTGAAAATAAAAATTACCTAACTCTCCCCATGCTCCTCCTGGAGGGAGGACAAGGTCTGCATCACCCCGAAAATCCATTCCAGCATATGGAAACTACTCCAAACCTGGTGACTGACGCTCCCACCAAAAGTAGAAGTCATCATCATAGACAATATGCACTGAGCCACCACCTCCCTCGCAGAGGAAGATATCTCCCCATCTACTCAGCCTAGGCTATTGAGGAGAATGAACTGGAAAAGGTACTGCAGGGCTCAATCCTAGCACTCTCTCAAAGAAGAAGGCTACCAGTATGCTAGAATATCCAAAATTCTTCCTCCTTCCTCTCTTGCAGTCAGAGAGTTGTTTTCTTATAATCGGGATCACTCCTGAGCACCAGTCATATAGGACCCCTTGCATACAATCCACTTCTAGTCTCATCTATTTCTACGTCACAAGGTGAAGAGAAGATGATCCCACAACCCTCACTATGGTACTTGTCAATACCTGTAGAGGAAGGTCACGTATTTGTACAATAAGGATGCAACTACCTCTCTTTTGTGTGTCTGGTGCGCAATATAGATCAATATAGTTTTGGACACTTAGAGGATCACCGCTTCTACCGGTGCCTTCTAAGTTTACTGGAGATCCCTGTCGTGATAGACCCACAATGAAATAGATATCCTCTGAAGTAATCTCCAAGGACTCACCTTTAAGGTCAAGCATGGCCAAGTTATGATCCCAATAATTTATCAGGAACTCCAAGAGGCAGACATTGGCCCGCATAGGTGAGGTACAGAAAAACTTTAACAACCCACTTGAACATAAAACATTCACGGTGGGGGCATTTTGGAGTGCTTCTTGATCCATATCTTCATGTTCGTGCTCCCTCCACTCAAGCACCATCTTCAAACCTAGTGAACAAGCATTTGCAAACTTTCAGTTTCATGTAAAATTTCAAATTTTTGACCTTATATGCTTCTTGATCACCTCACGCAGTGTACGTGACTTTTTGTTAAGTCATGTCGCATATTGTACATGACTGTCCTTCCGAAAACCCGCGTACAGAACGCGTGTATGCAATTTTCAATATAGTAAACTCACGTACATAGTGTTTCCTGGTTGAGGGCGCTTAAAAACATAAAATTAGGGCCTAATTTTGATAAATGCTTGGATCAAATTGAAGAGCATGGAGTGTAGTATCACCTGACACTTGCGGATTTGGAATTGGTCCACCGGATTATCCACACCGAGCAATTGAAGGTAGAGGTGAAAACTTGTCTTTTATGGCTAAAAATTCAAATGGTGAGTTTTATTTATGTTTTTGAACTATTTATAGAAATTTTATTTCTTAAAGTGGGTTTTTTCCCTATAGTTCACAATTTCTAAAACTAATACCACATCTATTTACCTTGTAACAGGTTTGTCATCATTTTAAGGTGTTTTTGCTCATATAGGGTGGTTTTTTTATCATTTCACATGCATTCTGCATTTTTACCTATTCCATCTTAAACCTAGCAATTAACATTCTGACCATGGACTATGGTATTTTAACCATCAGCTCCTTGTTTTTACCATTCTTATTCTGTGGATAGGACCTTCCTCTCATGAGTATCCCCATTTAGAACCTATTTTGTCTTTCGATACTCATGCTGCAACTGTCTTAGGTACAGGGGAATATTTTTAGCTATTTTTCACGCAAAATTGAGCCTCATTTTGGTCTCTTTTTACAAGCTATCCCTTTATAGGAATCCCTACCCTTATGGATTTTCTCTTTAGGCCCAGGTCTGAATCCTTAAAAATAGACTTGACTGCCGAGTTAACTTGTCTGTTCAAGCTTGTTAAGAATACATGAATGGGCATCCACATTCGTGGTAGGTTATCTCTTTCTCGGACCATGTGGAATAATACAAGGATCACTCTCTTTTATACAGAATTGAGAAGAGTATTCTTAGGTTCAGGTTTATCACTTTTTCGGACCTGAGGGACTAAATTTACGGAAAAGAAACACCCAGTTTGAGCTCAGTTTTCTCTTTTTTGTGCTCTAGACCTAAACATGAAAAACATTCCAAGTGTACTTTAAGTCATTGTCATGCTTGTTAAACACTAAAGAACAAAGCATCGAGTTTATTGTTGTAAGCCCCATTTCTCGTACTCAAATGGATCTTTTCGAGTGATCTTGCTTTCCTTCACACTTGTAAAACTAAAGCTATATGCTACTCTTGAAGGAGCATTGGGTAGGTGGTAATTTAACCTTTTTCGGACCTCCTTGACTAAGTACAGAAAAGTTTCACATTTTATTCTACGAAAGTTAAGAGAGTTCTTCTGTGGTATGTTTTATACTTTTCCAGCCTCAGGATACTAAATTGAACGAAAAAGGACCCCCCTTGGAGTCTTCTTTGGAATTTTTAGACTCTCTAAATATGAAAATACTAGGTGAGAATGTACTAGTTCGGTCTCATAAAATCCATGAATCAGTGACACTATTAAGAATTATTCCCTCTTCTCTTCAAGCTTGTCAAAAAATGAAGAGAGATCTGAGTTGACTTTTCTGGACTCGTTAAAATTTAACAGGGAAGGTAAAGAAGAAGTATTATTTTGGTTTTCAGTTAGTGGCAGCATGTCATCCTTGAACAAAGCACTCTTTGTTTTTTTCAATACTCATGTCTTAGTTTTCACTTTCAATTTAGCTATTACTTTGAGTATTTTACTCCTCCTCTTGTCAGTTATACCTGGGGAATCTGATCATGTCTCCTACATGACAGATAATTCTAGTTGTTCTATCTGTAAAGTTAAAAAGCTTCCTTGGGTCATCTCTATGTCGTGCTCACTGTTTAATGACTTAACCCTGTGTCTGATCTATATCCTAATTCCATCATTGTCGTATCTGTTATTACTTGTGTCTCCCTTCCTTTACCCAATTCCTAGTCACTCTTGTGATCTGTTAGAGGATCTATTGCCTTCCTCATCTCAGTATGGTTCTACATCAGCACTTCTTGATGACGAAGACCTAGAGTTTTGACGATTGTACCTCAGAATTCACTCTCATTATTGGTGAATTCCTTTGCTTTAGTTGTCGATTATCAATTGTTGATTGAAAATCTGTTGAATCCACTCCATGTTCAACTTCAATAACATCTATTCACATGGCTTGGATTGTACTGGTTCTTTGGGATTGTTTATGAAGACCTTAGTTTCCTATCTATGGACTAAGTTGCGCAAGACTATGTTGTACTTATTTACATAGCTTCCAAATCTTTGAAGACTCATCATTATTGTATATTGTGGCTTTGATCCACCTTTGTAATATACATGGTCTTGTACCTGTACTATATGATGTACTCAAATATTGTAAAGGAGCTAGTGTTCCAGTATATTAAACATTGCATTCTTAGATATGACTTTTTATATGACATTATTATGTATTTGTTATAGGTACTACCTCTGCACCATTGGATTTCTGAGTTCTCCAAAGATAATGATTATAATGTATTTCAGCCATCACTTCCCTCTGACCTCACACATTATGGGGCATCTGTTATCAACCCAAATGGCACTTCTCCATCCGAGTGCCAACACTTCATATGTTGGTACACAAAAGGACACTATAGGATTGAAGGTTGCCTAAACACTATAGATGGGCATGACATGAGATGCATTTATCCTCCAACCAGCTTGCCATTTTATCTTTCTATATGTTTATTGTTGTACGTGACTATCTCCACTGAAAATCACGTACATACATGACTATGTTTGTTGACAACCCACGTATTGTACGCCACTATTTCCCATTGCAACCCATGTATAGATATATACGCGGGTTTCCATTAAAGAAACTCGCATGTCATATGTTGGTTGCTAGTATCAATAGTCATGTACACATCCATTCGACATTAAAAATAATAAAACACAATTAATGGAGATTATTTGATCCCTAAGCATTAACCATCTCAACTGTCTCAACCTTCTCAACCTTCGAAACTGCTCTATTTCCCAAAGTATAAATAGAGGCCTTAGGGAGGGCATTAATCGATCAATATTGGAGAGCAAAGTTATGTTGGTGGTATATCTTCAGATGTCTTTGGAGGAGCAGAACTCAGAGTCCTTTGGTTGCAGAGGAGTCCTTGTTTCAGGTGTTGGG
This sequence comes from Pseudotsuga menziesii, assembly GCA_001517045.1. NCBI lineage: Eukaryota > Viridiplantae > Streptophyta > Pinopsida > Pinales > Pinaceae > Pseudotsuga > Pseudotsuga menziesii. The sequence continues at coordinate 1,782,402 of LPNX010474229.1, forward strand.
TTGTACACTTATCTCATTCACTATTGTTAATAAAGAGAATTCTTCTTCCAACTTTGTGTTGAGTCTCTTTCATGTATCATGGTTGATAAATATATTTGATTAAGCACTATATATGTTTCTTATCTAACCTGTCATATATACATGTATAAGTTTGTACTTGGAGAATTTGCTCTTTGCAGGTGAAGGAGGTGCATCCCTAAAAGCTTTGGAGAGAATCAGAGAGGGAGAAGACAAAGCTTGGATCAACCATTGATAATCAGGTGAGTCCAACATATCTTCCTATTTCCTTTCTGCACTTTAAAGGTGATTGTCTACAAGTTTTATATGTACGTTGGTAACCTCAAACCCTAGGTTATAAGGGTGTTTATTCCTGAACAACACTTGATGCTGCACTACTTATTATAATAACTTTATTAAGTGGGGAATCCATCTCCCATACTTCTTATTTCCCAAAAACTTTGAAATCATGGGACTAAAAACTATCCTAGGGTCCCATTGCTTATATTGCACTCCAACAATTAAGAGTGCTCTCCAACCCGTACCATTAGGAACGAGAGTTCCAGGATCCAATTTTCTTGTATGAATTCTTCCAAACATCATGAGTACATATTATATATCATCAAAGTACATAACAACATAATAAAAATGTACATCAAGGAGGTGCCTCATCAAAAAATCATGAAAGTGCTTATACCTCCAGGTAAGTAGACCACCATTTGACAAGTGCATACAAGCTTAAATTGACCAATCAAATATGCTCCAATGACATAGGTGAGGATCCCATGTCCCATGATGCTGCTCCAAAAGGATGTGATATGCATCAAAATATTTAGCAATGTATTTTCATCCAAGAAGTGAATGAAGAATCTCCACTAAAATCTGAACCAAATAATGAGCAAAAAAAACAAGGACTTCAAATGACTCAAAGAAGTCTCACGCATACAGCCATGAATGAGATAGTCATAAAGATATAACAAAGTATGTGGTTGGCAACAAAAATGTTCTCCAATCATAAATATATTCACCTCAGTGTTGGATGAAGTTCCTCCAACATCAAATGAACCAAGTGTTGAGAAAGAAAAACCATGAGTCTTCAAGTGACTCAAATGCATATCATAAATGCATCCATGTAGATGTGCTTCATCATAAAGTAAAAAAGGATTCTTATGCAAATTTAGATAACAATGTACTCCAATCATGTCACCATAAAACGTAAATCTAGGAGTTCCATACTCCTCATGTGGAACCATAAAAAAGAACCCTTTCGCCCATACTTCATTGAGACTCATGCTGCAAAACATGGAATTGTAGGATGTAGGAGAATTAACTAACTCACCCAAATGATAAAAACGTGTAGACTTTTCATCATGGGAAGGATCCATATGGGTAGTATCATGCAGATCCTTCAAAAGTGTGAAACCTTTGTCATATATTGGTCCCAATGTGGAGGAATCATGCTCTTATTTAAAAATTGCATAACCTTCATCAGGAGACAATTCAAGTTCCTCTTCCACCAAATCAAGTGTTTGGATCTCTTCAAGTTAATCTTCAAACACATCAAGCACATTCAAATTTCTACATTTCTCATGATCCACCATGTCATGAGAATCCTCCAAGAAATCTACCATATGACAATCTGAAACATGGGAGGAAGAAAAAGAATCTTGCAGCCTCTTTAGAAGTTGCTCATTTTGAATTTGGAGATTATGAATATCCTCATTATTATTCAAGTATGCTTTATGTAAACATTCATTAAGCTCAACCAAATTGTTTCTATCAAAAAGAAAAGACATGAAATTACCTTCAATGTTACACATTACTCTTTGAATCTTCTCCATGTCTTTATTAAATTGAGCACATAGATATGTGGACAAACACACAACTCACAAGATAGATCATACAATTTACTCAACAATTGAAGAATGAAACAGTGCAAAAATGGCTTGCAATTGTGAATGCTTTCATTAATCAAAAAGTAATTAGATGATAAATTAAAATGTAATACAATGGCTAAATAGCCACATGCAATTCGAATCCACATGAGAAAATTTGAATTGATTAGACTCTACTTGACTATAGGTAACTAAGACCTTGTCTAAATCATTATCGGAGGACACAATAGTTAACTGACCTTGTCTAAATCATTATCAGAATTGATTGTATTTCTAAAACAAAACTCAAGTGTCTAATTCAGTGTTAACTAATGCTAACTGACTGTGGTAGTTGAGGAATGTGCCTCTCCTACATGCATCCATGCAAACCTAGTGCTAACTGAATGTAGAGGACTATAACTGAATGTAACTGACTCCTAACTTAGCTTGACTAGTCACTAACTAAACTAAACTAATGAAGGTTGGTATTGGAACTCCCAGTGGCTCCTAAATTGTAGGGATTGATCTAGGAGGATCCTAAACTGATGCATGCAAGTGCAATCAGTGGAAATAGGCCTCAATTAGTGTTCCCCACACTTTAGTAACTAGAACATTTTCCCCAATTACGCCAAGTAGACCCAATGGTGCTAGTGACTAAAAATAGACTCAAAGGACTCCCAATTTAGACATGACTCCTTATTTAGACATATGAAAAATTGGACAAGGGAGGATTAATAATCCTAACACCCCCCCTTGAATGATAACTTGGACAATCTATGGGCCCTGGTAACTAATACCATAGGTCACCCATTACATCAATTAAAGTAACTACTCAATATAAGGAGATGGGGAAAAAACCACATGGGAAAAAACTCCCCCCTCTATCTAAGCAGATAGAATCTAGATTCAAGTTTGAAAAACTTGGGAATATGCTGCTGCAACCTTCATCTATGTGATGTAGCAAAGCAGCATGAATGGTGTTATGTGCACAGGTATTCTGGTGCCTCACATGCAGACTTCTCCTTCTTCTCCCAAAATATTGATCGAAGGAAGGAGGAATGCAACCTTTGCCTCTTTCTGGTTAAAGAGGCGTATGATCCACTCTATTCCTCTGAAGGTAGTGTGACTGATAAGACCTTTCCATGTGACATCTTACAAATAATTTGTTGCATCTCTCTGAAGGAGGTAAGATTGCATGACATAGCACAAGCTTCTCTGTCTTCTGAATGTCAGATGGATTTCCAGTCATCATCCTAGCTTCCTGCTTGGAAGTAGGGACTGAATCTGAATCTAAATCTGAATGAATCTTAATCTCATGAACTAATACAGTTGGTTCTGCAATACTAGTGGAAACTACAAAAGAAGGAGATGGAATGTTTTTACCTTCCCTTTGAGAGTGCACTGGTTCTGAAAAATGCATAAAGTGTGAGAACTCATATGCCTTAGAGGCATGATTTTCAACACCCTTTTCTATGATGTTCCCAGTAGAGATATCTGTGATCTCCACTGAGTCAGGACCAAATATCACTCGCTTTGGAGAGCCAGTATGAGTCATCTAGTATACAGATAACAAGTTTGAAGCTAGGGAGGGAACATAGAGCACGTCTTTGAACCTTCCATGTTCAAGCTTGATAGAGCCCTTACCTTTGGTTTGAACTTTACAGTTATTACCCAGCTAAATACTAGGACCATCAAACAAATATAAAGAAGAGAATTCTTCTCTGGATGCAACCATATGATTGGAAGCTCCAGAATCAATGAGGAAGGCATGTGCTATTGAGCAGCTGGCCTTCAGTGCATGACCTCTTTCGAAGTAATCTTCAATGTCTTCTGTGTGGTCATCATCCCTTGTGCTAGTAGGTGAAGTAATGTTATGTTTCTTCAGAATAAGAGTCATTTCATCAAGTTTTCTTTTCATACAAGAGATTTCTAGATGAAAGCCCCTTCCATAGTAGGAACAAAGAGTCTTTTCTTTTCCATTCTTCTTTCTTCTCTTTGAACTTGAAGGCTCATTTGACTGCTCTTCCTTCATAGGAGACTTATCTCTTTTCTTCCCTTTATCATTCACTACCTTAGGTCCTCCAAAAACCAGTTCTTGATATCTAGAAGATCGAATGATCCACATTTGGATGAACTTTTCATGCTCATGAGAGAGGGATTCAATGAAAACATCAAGGGTGGGAATCTTTGAATTTGGAGTGGTGAGATTCACTATTTGAAAAGTTGATACAAATAATGAGTATTCTGCACTGATTTTTGAGAGAATGGAAAGGATGAGTTGATCATCCTCCTTCTTAACCTTGCATAGCTTCAACTGGAATCTCAGGTTCTTTAATTTTGTGAAGAATTCATGTAGTGTTCCAAAGGTGGATTTTTTAAGATACATGAGCTCATTCTCTAGATTATGGACCCTCATATCATCCTAATTATAAAATAAGGAGGGAATATTGTCCCAAATTTCCTTGGGAGTCTTCAATCCCTTGACGTGGAAGAGAATATCTCGAGAGATTGAGAGAGACAAGCATCCCTAGGCTTCATCAAGCCTATTCCAATAGTTTTCTTTGTCATTATTAAGAATTGGCTCTACCTCTAACTCCATTTTGAGTCTATAGAGCTTCTTGGTGTGAAGCAGTGACTCCATGTCCTCCTTTCACTAGTGGTAGTTGAAGGAAGTGAGTTGCTCCATTGGATGGGCCATTTTCAATGTAGTGAAGAATATTTAGTTGTTGTAGCGAATGCAGTGATGAGAATGAGATGCTTGTAGCGAATGCACTGAGAAGAACAGATAACCTGTAAATCACACAATCAAATAGAAAAAATAAGGTCAACTACCTACACATTTTAGGTTTTCATCACACCCAGCATAATTGATCAAGAAAGATTGATCAACAATTCCTTAACTTGGGGTATTAAGTGGTAAACCTTTTTCTTCTGGTGCATAGTAGGCATGGAGAAAATTACTCAAAAAGAATGATCCAGTTGGAGATTTGAGGAGGATAAGTGCATTGTCCACCAAGGCTCTGATACCATATTAAATTGAGCACATAGATCTGTGGAAAAACACACAAATCACAAGATAGATCACACAATTTCCTCAGCAATTGAAGAATGAAACAATGCAAAAATGGCTTGCAATTGTGAATGATTTCATTAATAAAAAAGTAATTAGATGATAAATTACAATGTAATATAATGGCTAAATAGCCACATGCAATTTGAATCCACATGAGTAAATTTGAATTGATTAGACTCTACTTGAATGTAGGTAACTAATACCTTGTCTAAATCATTATTGGAGGACTCAATAGTTAACCGACCTTGTCTAAATCATTATCAAAATTCATCAGAGTTCTAAAACACAACTCAAGTGTCTAATTTAGTGTTAACTAAGGATAACTGACCATGGTAGGTCATCAATGCACCTCTCTTGCATGCATCCATGCAAACCTAATGCTAACTGAATGTAGACAACTACAACTAAATGTAACTAACTCCTAACTTAGTTTGACTAGTCATTAATTGAACTCAACTGATGAAGGTTGGTATTGTCACTCCCAGTGGCTCCTAAATTATAGGGATCGATCTAGGAGGATCCTAACCTGATCCGTACAAGTGCAATCAATGGAAGTAGGCCTCAATTACTGTTCCCGACACTTTAGTAACTGGAACATGTGCCCCAATTAGGCCAAGTGGATCCAATGGTGCTAGTGACTAAAAATAGACTCAAAGGACTCCCAATATAGACACGAATCCTAATTTAGACATATGACCAAATTGGACAAGGGAGGATTAATAATCCTAACACCCCCCCTTGAATGATAACTTGGACAATCTATAGGCCCTGGTAACTAAGACCATAGGTCACCCATTACATCAAGTAAAGTAATTTCTCAATACAAGGAGTTGGGGGAAAAACCACATGCAAAAAAATCTCCCTCTCTATATAAGCAGATAGAATCTAGATTCAAGTTTGAAAAACTTAGAAATATGTTGCTGCAACCTTCATCTCTGTGATGTAGCGAAGCAGCATGAATGGTGTTCTGTGCACAAGTATTTTGGGGCCTAGATTATAGACTTCTCCTTCTTCTCCCAAAATATTGATGGAAGGAAGGAGGAATGTAACATTTTCCTCTTTTTGGATGAAGAGGTGTATGATCCACTCTATTCTTCTAAAGGCAGTGTGACTGATCAGACCTTTCTATGTGACATATTATAGGAAATTTGTTGCATCTCTATGAAGGAGGTAAGATTGCATGAAATAACACAAGATTCTCTGTCTTCTAAATGTTAGATGGATTTCCAGTCATATTCCTAGCTTCCTGCTTGGAAGTAGGGACTAAATATGAATCCGAATATGAATGAATCTTAATCTCATGAATTGATATAGTTGGTTCTACAATACTAGTGGAAACTACAAAAGAAGAAGATGGAATGTTTTTACCTTCCCTTTGAGATTGCACCGGTTCTGAAAAAGGTATGAAGTGTGATAACTCATATGCCTTGGAGGTATGATTTGCAACACCCTTTGCTATGATGTTCCCAGTAGATATATATGTGATCTCCATTGAGTCAGGACCAAGTATCACTCACTTTGGAGAGCCAGTATGAGTCATATAGTATATAGATAACAAGTTTGAAGCTAGGGAGGGAACATAGAGCACATCTTTGAGCCTTCCATGTTCAAGCTTGAAAGAGCCCTTCCCTTTGGTTTGAAATTTACAGTTATTACCCAACTGAATACTAGGACCATCAAAAAAATGTAAAGAAGAGAATTATTCTCTGGATGCAACCATATGATTGGAATCTCCATAATCAATGAGGAAGGAATGTGTTGTTGAGCATCTGGCCTTCAGTGCATGACCTATTTCGAAGTAATATTCAGTGTCTTCTGTGTGGTCATCCTTCCTTGTGATAGTAGGTGAATTAATGTTATGTTTCTTCAGAAGAAGAGTCATTTCATCAAGTTTTCTTCTCATACAAGATATTTATGGATGAAAGCCCCTTCCACAGTAGGAACAAAGACATTTTATTTTCCATTCTTCTTGCTTCTCTTCGAACCTGAAGGCTCGTTTTACTACTCTTCCTTCATAGGAGACTTATCTCCTTGCTTCCCTTTATCATTTTATACCCTATATCCTCCTGTAACTATTGCTTTATCTCTGGAAGATCGAATGATCCCCATTTGGATCAACTTGTCATGCTCATGAGAGAGGGATTCAATGAAAGCATCAAGAGTGGGAATCTTTGAATTTGGAGTGGTGAGCTTCACTGTTTGAAAAGTTGATACAAATACTGAGTAGTCTACACTAATTTTTGAGAGAATGGAAAGGATGAATTGATTATCCTCCTTCTCAACCTTTCATAGCTTCAACTGGAATCTCAGGTTCTTCAATTTTGTCAAGAATTCATGTAGTGTTCCAAAGGTGGATGGATGAAGATACATGAGCTCATTCTCTAGCTGATGGGCCCTTATCTCATCCTGATTATCAAATAAGGAGGTAATATTGTCCAAAATTTCCTTGGGAGTATTCAATCCCTTGATGTGGAAGAGAATATCTTGAGATATTGAGAGAGACAAGCATCCATAGGATTCATCAAGCCTATTCTAGTAATTTTCTTTGTCATTATTAAGAATTGGCTCTGCCTCTAACTCCATTGTGAGTCTATAGATCTTCTTGGTGTGAAGCAATGACTCCATGTCCTCCTTCCACTGGTAGTAGTTGAAGGAAGTGAGCTTCTCCATTGAATGGGCCATTTTGAATGTAGTGAAGAAGATTTAGCTACTGTAGCAAATGCAGTGAGGAGAATGAGTTGCTTGTAGCAAATGCAGTGAGAATAATTGATAACCTATAAATCGCATAATCAAATAGACAAAATAAGGTCGACTACCTGCACATTTCAGGTTTTCATCACACCCATCATAATTTATCAAGCAAGCTTGATCAACAATTCATTAACTTGGGGTATTAAGTGGTAAACCTTCTGCTTCTAGTGCAGAGTAGGAATGGAGCAAATTTCTCAAAAAAATTGATCCTGTTAAGTCATGAATTTGTTTCCTTTAATTTTATATTTTGATTGTGATTTTATCTTTAGTTTGCTCATATGCTTAAATTTTCTCATTTGCTTACTTTAG
>LPNX010474235.1:0-19976 GCA_001517045.1 Pseudotsuga menziesii
ACACATTAGACCATCATATAGGGTATATATCATATGTAAAAGTTTCATATACAAACAACATCTAGTCATTAACTATGATATTTACAATGTTCAAAATAGGTTTTTATATAAGGTTAATCTTGAAATTCTCTTAGTCTAAAGACTAATAATACCCTACTTGACATATAATGTGTTTTATGAAAATTTCTCTTGGCATAAATCTTTAAGTCACATAAATTCACTTATGATGATTTCAATAATATAATCAGAATGTATGAAACTTATCTGACAATTTAAAAGCCAAGTTTTATTTCAAATTTCTTTCAGCCCTGAGATCATTAAATCATTTCTTTTTTGATTGAGAACACCTTCAGAATCAAAGATTCTGAAGGTGCTCTTTTATAATTTTAATTTTGATAAAATCATATAAGAGCTGATCTCTCTTCATTTTATCAAGAAATGAAGAGGTTGTTGCTGGCTGCCAACAGGCTCCTAGACTATTGGTAATTTGCAAGTATATACATGGAAGACTTAGCTTGGGTTTCTCTTTTGGCATCATTTATGGAGAATTTATTTGAGATTGCGGGTTTTTGAAACAATTTTAGATTTTTTGAAATGGTTTTAGATTTAGAGGGATTCCGAAGGGGTTTTAGATTCAGAGGCCCTTCGAAGGGGTTCTCCACTTGGGTTTCTCTTTTGGCATCATTTCTGGAGAATTTATTTGAGATCGCGGGCTTTTAAAACAATTTTAGATTTTTTGAAATGGTTTTAGATTCAAAGGGATTCCGAAGGGGTTTTAGATTCAAAGGCTCTTCGAAGGGGTTCTCCGATTAGGTTTCTCTTTTGGCATCATTTTGGAGAATTTATTTGAGATCGCGAGCTTTTGAAATAGTTTTAGATTCAGAGGGATTCCGAAGGGGTTTTAGATTCAGAGGCCCTTCGAAGGGGTTCTCCGCTTGGGTTTCTCTTTTGGCATCATTTTTGGAGAATTTATTTGAGATTGCGAGCTTTTGAAACAGTTTTAGATTTTTTGAAATGGTTTTAGAATCAGAGGGATTCCGAAGGGGTTTTAGATTCAGAGGCCCTTCGAAGGTGTTTGTGAAATTACCCTAGAGTACAAAAACAATAAGTGGATGGAGGAGGAGACAAGGAAGGTGTCTGTTTCTTGCAAGGTGTACTGGTACATATTTAATTCCACCTGATGCTGATAGGGGACCAAATTGTATGCCTGGTCAAGAAGGTGAAAGGAATCTTGAAACATAGCTTGGAAGGAGCAGCAATGGCTACTGAACCCCGAAGTCAAAGAGCAATTTTTGAGATGGGTGTTGCAGTTATGAATTATTTACTGAGGTTTCTAGAAGTATATAAAAATAAGGTGCCTACTACTTGTGCTTTGGTCCTATTCACATGCTAATGATTTTAATATTTTATGGCTTCCGGGTTTCATTCACAGGAGTACTAGTATGGTTCTCTCGTCTGATTTGATTTTTGTTTCCTATGCGGGGTTTAGGGGATTTCTCAAACAGTCTGAATACCCCATTGTCACGATAGCATTATCAATGATTTCTATAGCTTGTGCACTCAATGTACTGCTAATAGTACTTAGGATATAAATGTTGCAATGTTTTCAGACCTCAAACTTCAGTGATATTACTTTCAATCAGTGAATGAACATATAGACAAGGAGTATATTGCAAGAGTTGGGAAGGAAATACATTAATGTCCCATACAATAATGGTGGTGCATGAACAGTGACAGTAATTACAGTGAACAAAGAGATCTGAATATATCATTCACTTCTGACTTGTGAGTGGAAATTCTCCACAAGTGGCACGATTTGATTGTATGATGATTGTTGTGTCTTACAGGTGTGAGTAAATGCACCCAGATGAAGAGTACGCCCACTTTCCAAACAATATGCTGTAGATATGAGTGTGTGAAGTCAACCCTCTCAGGTATTTGGCCTCTAACAAGTAGAACTGTGACCCCCCATAGATGACTTTGAATTCATAGTACGCTGGTATAGCTGTAGTCCCCCTCTTTGGGCCTCCAAAATGGTCATGTTGAGTTTTCCTTTCAAGATGGAGGTGATTTCCAGCTGCAATGTACACTTTAATGCTAAGAGATGGAAGTGTACTAGCACAAGATTCGGCAAATCACTAAGACGCACTCAGTAGTAAATTAAAGCCCCAAAAAACAAATCGATCTCCCTGAAGTGTATTTCCTCTCCTCAAACTGTGCCTTTGTATGTAAGATAATTCCATATAACTAGAACACTAAATATTAAATTCCCATTACAATTTTCCATGGCCCAACCCATTTTTTAATGGATTATGGTAGTGAATGCCATTGAATGTTGCTGTGTGAACATTGAATTAAACATTTTGGTATTTGGTGTATCTCCCATGGTATTTTTTGGGATAGGAGACAGGTGATGATCAGAAGGAACTTAAAGTGGAGTTTTTCGACCCGACTGAATATTGGACGAATGCATTGCCCGTGGGAAATGGTCGTTTGGGAGGCATGGTGTGGGGTGGAGTCCAGTCTGATTTATAGAAACTCAATGGTACATTTTATTGTTATTTATATCACTTGTGTTTTTCAGATTTCTCATTTGAAATTGCATATGAATGATTACTCTGTTTTTCCATTCTCATAGTCATGGATTACTGTTGTTTCTTCGCCCCAAATTCAAAAGAAACAGGTGAAATTGAAATCAAAACCATTGGTGGGTGTCATTGGTGGTTTGTGTCATAAATTACTGTTGTAATTTATTCCCTGCCAAAAAGAAGACAAATACAGATGACATTGAAATCAAAACCATTGTTGGATGTTATTGGTGGTTTGTGTTGTAGATTATTGTTGTCTCTTTCCTCCCAAAAATCAGGAAAAAATAGATAACATTGAAATCAAAACCATTGGTGGCTTGTGGATTAGTGAAAGTTGATATCGCACTCACCATTGTTTGAATCTCTCTAAAGACATGCTTGTATTGTGTTTATGCCAGTGCTAGTAAAAGAGTTTTGGATTGGGTATTGGTATAAGTTTGGGGCGAATTTGTTTGAAACCAAGACATGATTTTATTTGTGTTTGTGCCAGTTCCAATGAAATGTATTGGGTCTTGGCATAAGTTTGGGGAGACTTTGCTTGAAACATAAAATGACTTCTTAGCTGAAAGAAGCTTGAGGAGTTGAATGTTGCAAACTGGGTTTTCTTATTACCACTATTTTTCAAAATGGAAGTTAGAAATATCAGGAAAAAAACATTGTGGTATACACCGGAGGAAATATAAGCTAGATAGAGTCAACCATTGTTTAAACAACCAACAAATAGACTTAGAACTTGCAACCAATTTTGAAGATAAAATCTCACATCTACTAGCTTGACTGTAATTTGTCTTCAGAAATGTTGATAGTATCAACAAAGCCATTGCTGAAAGCAATTCCCTTAGGAATGACAAATCAAGGCCTGAATGCATTTATCTAACAAGGTACAATTCTCAATATTTCGGCCTTATCCAAAGTTAGAATTGATTAATCAAAATAAAGATTGGAGTGATTAACAAAAAGAAAGATTGGAATTTCTTTAAGAGTTTTTTCAAAATTATTTTCAGATAATTTAATTCTTGTAGAGCTGTTTGTTTAATTTGCAAGTGGGGAAACTTCAACCTTGGTGGATGCCTTCACCACTTGGAAGACCCTGTGACTTCATTTAGTTTTTGAATTGGATTTCTATATCTGGATCAGATTTTCTTATAAAGTAGTCTTGTCTTACTCAAACATGTATACATTGCATTGAAAATGACAATGATTTTTAAACAATCCTTCAAACAAACTCTAAACATACTGTACATATGCTTCATTTTCCAAGTATGGAATTCATAACTGCTACTGGTATAGGCTGGCATAGTTCATTCTCTATTACCTTGTCTTGCAATGGCTTTTCTTTTAAGATTTTCCCACTATAGGATTTTTCCAGTCATCTATACAAGTCACCTGGTACTTGCTTTAATCTTGACATTCATATTAACTTACCTAGTACAAAATTTTTCAGGGTAGAGAGGATGACTTACAAACCTGATCTCATCACATTTTTCATATTTACTACTTGAAACCCATTTGGAGCAAGGTATGATATGCGCGCCTAAGCGATTGTATATTTGTAATTTATATTTTATTAAAAAAAAAACACTATTTGTTATTCAGAGATGCGGAGATGGTATGGAAATTACATGCAACATGTGCATATTGCATTTGTAGAATTAATGGATATTTCATTTCTGCCCTTATAAAAAATAATCCTCGATCCTGCTCTTTTTTTCTTTCTTTCTTTTTTAAATCAACCCACCCCATTGGAATGGTTCTACAATATATTTTTTTCTTTCTTCTTTTTAATCTCAATCCACCCACTCAACCCACTTTATTGGAAAAGGTTCTTCCACAATCCTCTTTTTTTTTAAAAATTTCTTCCACATTGAATTTCTTCCACAGGAAATAGCTGAATACTGGATGAACACATCTTGCTCTTGAGGTTTGTGAAATTGGTAGGCATTGTTGAAGTTCTTTATCCCAAAAAAACAGCATGATGCAATTACACATTATAGGAGGTATGTATAGTGAAAGGATGTCTTTCCTTGCCATACTATAGTTACCAGCCAATCCCAAGTGTTCACTCTTTCACCAACTAGTGATTCACTTATTCTTTGTAACTAGTTATCATTTTTGTGAAGATTCCAACTCTGAGATAAATTATATCAAACCTTATTTTTCCAAATATTATTGTGGTGAATGTCTTTTAAATATGCAATACTTTCATTATATATATGGTGTATCTTTCTCTTGAGGTTTGTGAAATTGGTAAACATTGTTGAAGTTCTTTATCCCAGTTTGAAGCAAATACACATTATATGAGGCCTGTATAGTGAATGGGTGTTTTTCCTTGCCATACTATAGTTACCAGCCAATACCCAATGCTCACTCTTTCACCAACCAGTGATCCATGTTTTCTTTGTAAGTGGTTATCATTTTTGTAAAGATTCTAGCTCCGAAATAACTTATTTCAGGCTTTATTTTGCTAAATATTATTGTGGTGAATGTATTTTAAATCCACAGTACTTTCAATATATATATGGAGGATATTACTCTTGATAATTGGTAAGAATTGTTGAAGTTCTTTATTTCAGACATACAGTCTAAAGAAAATACACATTATAGGATGTTTGTACAGTGAAAGGGTGTTTTCCTCCCCATACTATAGTTACCGGCCAATACCAAGTGTTCACTCTTTCACCAACTAGTGATCTACGTATTCTCTGTAAGCAATTATCATTTTTTTGAAGATTCCAGCTATGAGATAAATTATATCAGACCTTATTTTGCCAAATATTATTGTGGTGAATGGCTTTTAAATCTGCAGTACTTTCATTATATATATGATGGATCTTTCTCTTGAGGTTTGTGAAATTGGTAAACATTGTTGAAGTTATTTATCCCAATTTGAAGCAAATACACATTATAGGAGGTCTGTACAGTTTGAAGTGTGTTTTTCGATATATTTTTATCTTATAACTTGGGAACGCTATCCACAAGTTCTCGATTAAGGAACTTGTACCTGTGCAAGGTCTCCAAATGCTCTGGGCTGCTGGTATATCTGAATTTTTTTGAGTCTCCATCCTCAAAACATATTTGGTTTTGATTTTCTTTCTCACCTTAGTAAGAGAATGGCATTATTTTCCTACATCCCACTCCAGATAAACTAGACCAAAAGCTTTCTTTTTCATATTTTGAATCCAAACAGGGATGTAGACAAGCAAGTGTCAATACATGTTAAAGATAGTGCACAGGTACAAGCTCATGGCCGCAAGTTATGAGATAGAAATATATCGAAAAACACCCTTTCACTGTATAGACCTCCTATAATGTGTATTTGAGAAGTCACAATACATGTTGTCGTGAATTCTCCTTATACAGTGATGATAAAATTGTATGGAACACACATGAAAATATACCTTGAGAGAGAAAAGATTAATGTCCTTGGTCTTGTCAGTCCTGTGGGTAAAAGGGGTTGTTTCATGTTAGCTGGAATATTTCACCTCCTGCAGACATAAAGGTGTTCCACTGGTCTGAATGGTTCAAATCTAGAACAAATAGAGGACAGAGCTTGAAGACTCTCCCTAGATGCCATAGATACTTGGAATGCAATGCTTTGATAGTCATCTTGTGTACCTGCAATAATCTCAACACGAAACAGATCAAAGCAACCAGAATATGATCTACTAATCTATGTTAGTGACTAAGGAATCCAACAACATACATGTGAAATCAAACACCAACAATATATGTGGGACATAAATCAACTTGCATTAAAGAAATATGAAGAAGTTTACAACCAAGCCTTAGTGTTGACATGCATCCCCATGAAACCAAGCATTCTCATCCCCATAAGCTTCGACTCTAGCTCTCTCTATGCTCTCCAATGGTATGGACCAAGTGATCAATCCAACAGCATGACAATACCTTAAGAGTTCTTCCCCTCAACCATGGCCATAAGCTTGTATTTATAAGGCTATATGGATAGGGATGTTTGAGAGATTAGTGGGTGAGGTGGCCTCTAAGATCCTAGGATGAGGGATCTCAAGCGTCAAATAACCCACAACAGTAGGGATAAGGGAGGACACGAGGATTATCATCTAGAAGCCTCGCGAAACTTCTCTTTTTCCCTTTTTACCCAGGGTACCACGTTTCTCCTTCATTGACATAGCAGTTCTGGTAATAACCGCTTATGGACTAAGGGCCATAAGCGGTGGCACCGCTTATGGGAAACAGGGGGTGGGCGGTGCGAATAAGGGTATTTCTTATGGATAAAGGGTCAAGCGCGGTGCTGGGAATTTGCATGAAAATATTGACAAATGATATGAGTTTCCGCTCCAGAAGCTGGGATTTAGGGCAAGTAGGTATGTCAAATGTCTTATCACATAATGGTGACAGGATTTTGGTATAACATTTCCCCACCTTTATTGTACACCTTGGTCTTATGGGTATGGGGGTTTCCTTACCACCTTGTTTTGATGCTTAGTAGACTTATGGTCCTTTTGGTCCTATCACCCTTTTTATATGTGGTACCAGGAGAACCTTTGGTATGATGACTTAACCTTATTTATTTTATTTTATATGACCACTTGACTGTTAGTACCCTATCCTAAGTCAACTTAACATTATTTTATGTTATGTTTGGTAACAACCCTAAAAGATAGGGGTTTGTGGATTAACCTTTCTAGAAGGCTTGTTAACATGATAAATTCAAGTCTCGAATTTCATTTTAGAGAGTGCGTTCACAAGAGAAATTTGAAGATATGATCTTTCACCTGTCTAGGATTTGTTGATGCTAATAGATTGACGTCTAGGGTTTTGTTTCTATCTCTGAGATACCACCACCTCTCCTCTCAGCCTGCTAGTGTTTTCGTCTTCCTGTTCAAGTTGTTGCTGTTATGAATAAGTTGTGTCAATCTTCTCAGCTTGTTAAGGGTATCCTTGACATCTGTTGATCTTCCTTGAGATGGGCATAATATTTTGTAGGATGCTAATTCTGATAGAAGCCCTTCTTGGGGAGGCCATGACTAATAGACACCTTTCTATTAAGCGTTGTGACTAATAGAATCCCCTTAGGGTTGGGACGTGACTGATCTAAGCCCCTTAGATTTGAACTATGATTGAGTTGCTAGTTGGGCCATGACTGTGTGGAACCCTTCTTAAGCTAGGTCATGACTAGGTAAAATCCTTCTTGGGTAGGCCGTGACTGTTTGACCTTACCTTAACTGAACCATAGAATGTTGATGCTTTCTTTGACAGGTCATGACTATTGATGACTTTTTTGAGCCCTCTTAGACATGTCGTGACTTTTTTGTGACTTCTTAGATTGGGTCGTGATCACTATTTATTGCCTAGACTTAGGATGTGACCCTTCTACTGTTTGTTAGAGTGGATCGTGACCCTTGGGACTTGGGTTTGTTTAGACTTGAGATATGACTCTTGGATCCCACCTGTGTTGGGCTGTGACCGTTGTGTGTGCTCATTGAACTTGAGTTGTGACCTCTATGAGGTGTTTGTACAGAGCTATGATTCTTGTGGGTTGTTAGGACTCTAAATTGGCCTTGCTGGGTTGCTAATATCTCAGCTGTGACTTATGTTAATCTTCTTGAACTGGTTGTGATCCTGCTGGTGCCTAAATGTGTTTGGGGTTGGGTATCACTATTGGGGTTTTCACACTTGGTGACTGAGTCATATTGACTGCTACTGTATGTGCCTAACCTTATTCCCAACCTTTTCTTTCTCAATATATGCCAACTGTTTCATTGTTGATCTTGTCCTTTTAGTGACAAGATTTGATCCTAAAAGTAAACTGAGTATAAGGATGATTCAAACCAGATATGAATCGACATTGTTATTTATTAGTTGCCGGTCATTAGTTTGTTTTTTGTACTATATTATTGTTTATTTTATGTATATTGCATTTGATGAAGTGGATCTCAAGGACCAACTTTAACACAGTGACCATCGGAGTGTTAAAGTTAAAAGAGATGAAAGTTATGTTTTCTAAATTTATCTTGCCTTGCTACAGTTGTACCAATTTTGGGGCTAAGTATCACTGCTGGGGTTTTCACACTTGGTGACTGATTCATATTGACTGCTATTGTATGTGGGGTTGAGTATCACTGTTGTGGTTTTCACACTTGGTGACTGAGCCATACTGACTACTACCCCATTTAGATCAGTTTTTCATTGAGCAATATGTAATTTTAAAAATTTCTGGTTGTTGAACATCTGCTAGATTATAAATTGTTTTTCTTGGATTCGAACTTTAGAATTCATAGTTTAAGGACATATATAATGTAATGTGTCTATGATTGTAGAGAATGATAGGGTTGTAGCATAGAGTAATATTGAAAGTACTTCAGATCCGTCCCATTTGGATTATATTTACTAAACACTTTGAAGTGGGCGACCAATAAATCGTTTGAGTAGCTGGGTTGATGATAGTTAACAACTTAGAGGAATGAGTGGCACTACGATAGAATTAGGAATTGAGGATAATTTTGTTTCTTAGTTACAAAGGGTTCAACTAGTTGATGACACAAAATCAGGTTAGGCCCATGATACCACCAGATCACACGAAGAAGTCGATGCTACTGCCTCACAAGTTGCAGATGTTGGTACTGTAATGTTAGAAACTTTACAATCATAGGATAATGATATATAGAGAACCAAGGAACGTAATCAATCCCATGTTGAAGATAATACAATATATCATCCTTTGTCGACCATTAGATACTCAAAGTTGTGTATTAATCTTTTTTACCATTATAGAGGACTCTGTAAGTTAGGTTCCCAAATTCTTAAAGGGTTCTAGCTCAATGGAAGAGCGCCTGCCTTACAAGCAGGAGGTTGGTGGTTCGATTCCTCCATGCCCTAATAATACTATAGTATCGGTTAAAAACAACTAAATTAGTAAGAAAAAAATAAGAGATAGGTGACCAAACAAAATGACCAAAACTTGTATATAAAATTACTAAAGCGACTAAATTTGTGACCAAAACATGAGAGATGCGAAACTAGGCATTAAAAAGGATGCAACACGTGGCGCTAATGATGAAGCCAAACATGGCACTGATATGGTAGAAAAATAAGACGTTACTTTGGATGCAAAAGATGGCACTACATAGGAAGCAAAATATGGTGCAGCAATAGAAGAAATATTTGGCGTCATTTTGGTAGCAAAACACGATCTAAAAAAGGAAGAAAAAATAGATGCAAATTTGGAAGCGAAAATTGGCACATATTTGGAAGTAAAACATGGTGCAAAATGGGATACTAAAGTGGTGGCAAAAATGGATGCAATATTGGATGCTAACATGGTGCTATTAAGGATGCAAATATGTCACTAACAAGGGTGTCATTTAAGAAGCAAAAGCAGACACTCACTAGGAAGCAAAATATGACATTATTTAGGAAGCAAACGTCGACGTTGTTTAGGAAGCAAAGTTTGACGCTATTCTGGAAGCAAACCTTGACATTGTTTAGGAAGCAAAGTTGGACGTTATTCTGGAAGTAAAAAAAGAGATGCTATTTTGGATTCCATTAAGGATGCTATTTAGGAAGCAAAAAAAGGCGTTTTTTGAGATGCTTTAAGTTTTGTCCATGATGCGTCCCATTTAACGTCTAGTTTTACCACTAAATGTAAAAAAAAATTACACTAAAGAGGGACTCTAAATGGGACGCTACTTCCAGGATTTGTTATAGTGTTACAATTGTTTTTACCATTTTTCTTATTCCTTCTGGGCTACTGGTTTCCCTTCTGGTTCGACAATTGCACGGAAAGTACACTTGCCATTTGGGTGGGTTGAGATGAAGCCATGGACAACCGAATCCGCAGGTTTGGTACTTGTACAACCCACAATGCCATCGACATGTGGTCCAGGATTAATATTGGGATTAAAACTAGGACGTGGAGTGTTAGGTATGATCTCATATAATAGTCTAGATGTAGCATAAATCAAATCCAATTCCTGTGCCCTAAAAATTGCTTGTTCCTCGTTCTGGACTTCAGATGTAGAAACATTCTTCGCGATGTAAGGTAGCAATGATTTAAGGAACCACTCAAGGAGAAAATATGGTGGTATGAAAGCTTTAATCAACCTCTTCCATCTATGCCACTCTTGGATATGGTCTGAGATGTGTGTGGCTTTTTCCTATCGAAATGTCGACAAGAGTTCTGTACCAACGTCGTAACGTACGGGTAGCTGGAAGTGATTGAGGAAAGTCATAGCAAGGTCATTGAACAAAATGAATGTGCACCTCGGTAAATCTATGTACCATTTCGCTGCAGGCCCAGTGAGGGTGTGTTGAAATAGTCTTAAACGGATTGAGTCATCGTGTAAGGAATTGGAAGAGCACCAACGGTGAAAGGTAGTGACATGTTCACTAGTATCTTCTCCTGGTTTGCCCTCAAATTTGGGAATGTCTGAGGGAAGCTTGTTATGGATAGCTATGCAAGCCGGGTCATGAGGTACTGGATCGTTCATTAGTCTCGACAAGTCAGGTAAATTTAACATTGTGAGGAAAGGGAGCCTAGGTTGAGCCGGTCTATGCCAAACTCCCTGATAGTTTTGGTTCATATAAGGCTGACTACTGTAAATACCATGGCCTTGGCAATAATATCCTCCTCCCATTGGAACCGTGTAGGGTTACATGGAAGCATTATGATGTGGTGTACCTTGACTATGCGGTGCTACAAAGCCATAATTAGATGAGTAAGTGGGTTATTGATACCCGTACCCATAAGGTTGATAGCTCTGTCCATACTGTGGTCCATAATATTGTCCATGAGAAGCTCCATAAGTTGGGATATGGGGAACTCCTTGCAATGGACTGTAAGACAATCCAGAAATAGGAATATGACCTCCTAAGACAACAAGAGATACTTGAACCTGAGATACTACTGTGCAAGCAGTCGCAGTACGAACATGACTAGTAGAAATATTCCGACCCAAAGGACCACGTGAATGAGGGGGAGGAAGGGTTGTCAAAAATGCATTCGAAGGAGTAGGAATTGAGGATGAAGGGACATGTGAAGGGATGTAAGTGGTATTCCCTATGTTAAGTCGTCTCGATTCTGGTATCCGCATATGACTACTAACACTAGGTGTAGGGAGAACATGTGAGGTAGCTTCCACCATCGGGATGGAAGGTGTAATGTGACTAGTGCTCCCAAATCTCTCCACACAGAAAGGAATAGGAGTGCCCCCAGGCGTAGTGCTAGGTTCAAATTCTGACTCGACATGATGTGCCGAATCATGTGCAGGGATATCAGGCATGCCATAACGAACATGACTAGTGCTTGTGGGTTCATGGTGAGTCTCGTCGCCCGGAAACCAATACCAGTGACCTGTGAATGAGGGATCATAACTGGAATGTGAAGGTATTTCAGGTGAAGGATCATATACATGAGTAGGATCTTCCTCTCCAACCTCTTGAGGTGGAGAAGACATCTTAGGAATCTTGTCCTCCTGATCTCCCATCGTGTGTGAATCAATGTGAGAAGTAGTCCGCCCAGACTATCTATTTCTATCTCCCAAAGGAAGAGGAGATGTGGAAGGTGAAAGTCCTGCTAAACGATGAGAACAACGAAGTTCCGCACCTGAATCCACAATGACTCAAAAATACTCTTTCTAATTATGCAAACCCTAGGCAAATTAGTGTGCACAGAGCATACACCTATACAATGTAAACCCAAATCACAAGCAAACAAGGGTAGAATATTTGAGCTCCTGAATGAAGTAGGTATGTATCACCTAGGAGAGGCTTGAGACTCCCATACACAACAAGTGGAGGTTTGTAACCAATTATAGTGGCCCTCAGCTGTTACAGAGAGAAATTCCTATGGCTTGGGGTACCACAACAGACAACTTGACTCCAGAAATCAATCCTTTCCAATATGCAATAGAAATTAAATGTTTAACACTAAAGGATCAGATCTCGTACCTTATTCTAGACGGTTGAAGTAGATCCCTGTTGAGTTTTCCAACTTCAGCTTGAATTGATAGATTACTTCCTCAACAACAAGTAAACAATACAAGCATTCTATATATTATGGTGTTAGATCTATTCTAGCATATATAATCAATAATCTATAAGCATTTGACATAATCCAATGGATGAAAATATTCATTCAAACACACATTATTGGACAGGAAAAGATATTTCTATTAATATAAATCAGAGATTACAAGATAGAACCTCTATCGGCACATCTGCGAACTGGAGAAACTGAGTCCCCCACTTGGGCCTCCACCACTTCAATCCTCCATCTCTCGATAGCAAGCTCACAAGCAAAAGGAAATATTGGGAAGAACACAAAAGTGCTCCAAGGGACAAAGGGATGTAGACTCAACCATAAGTTCCGGCAACAATGGAGTATAGTTTCTTTGCTCTCAATTCTCTCTTATGTCTTCAATGTACCAAAGGGTTCCTTATATAGCTTTTCAAAGGGGTAATGAAAGGTCAAATCCGAGCGATCTCAAGGCATATGGAAGGCCAGGAGTCAAATGAGTCAGATCCATGTCAAGGAAAACTCGAAAAGGATTTGGATTATGCACACATCCCGATGTACGTGATTTTAGTGGTCAAACCTGCGTATATACGTGCTTACAGGTTTAAAAGTCGCGTGTATCATTTTTCATATGTTTTTAGGGATGATCAAGGAAACATCAAAGGACAAAAAATGGTCCATGGGGTCTAAGGAGTCTGCAGCGGGATAGGGGAAGGCCATACAAAGTGTGATTCATCTGGAGTGGTGAAATCTGCTATAACAGATGCCCCCTAATGTATGAGATCAGAGGGGTTATACGATGGCTGAAATACATTATAAGTCCATCCTAGAAGTGGAGTGATGAAGGATCCCAAATGGAAGACCAGCCACCCAATTAGTATAGTGCAATAATACAACTCTGCGTACAACTGCAAATACATATAGCAGTCCCGGATACATAAGATTACAGTGGCCATGAATAGGCATGAAACATGATATCACATATGTGGTCATCGCCACGTACAATATACATAGATTAGAATCTCCATGATGAAGATATACAAAGGACCATGATCTCCAAAATGGCTGAAGATATATAATAGATCAAGATCTCCATAGTGGCTGGAAATATCTGACATATATTGGAATCAAGTCACGAGAACTGAAATCTCATGAACACTGGCACGATCAAGGAGGTAGCATATAAGAGATGCCACCAATCTGGAAAGTCTTCTACACAAACTGCTACGAGTACATGTCCTACTATGCGAATAGAGGTGTCGAGTTCGAACATAGTAGTCCATCATCTGATTACCGGTCATTAATGTATATCGTTAACAGACGCGAGATCACCCACTGATAATGAAAATGGGAATCAAGGTACTAGAGTGCAAACAAGTGTGAATAAATGTGTTGAGGTCGAACACTTGAGAGGATCCATCGATCAGGGGACATTGATGTATTCCCAAGAACTGTCGATGGTGAGAGAACCTGCCACTAATGACTACAAGTCTCAAGGCACTCAGAATGACTCTAGATTCCAATCCCAGAATAAATGATCTGAAGTCGATGGGATGAAATCCGCTGGAAGGAGGGAATTAAGGCATCCCCCATCATCCAACACGAGGTACTCAGCAAAGATGTATAATGTGGAAGGACTCGATCATAAGGTGCACGAACCAGTAACTGTACCAGGAATGGCCGACATGCAAAGTCAAGATAACTGAGGAATGGCCGACTCAGGTTTCAACTTCCTTCGAACAAGGGCATAACGACATATGGTGACTAAATGAAGGTAGCATAGACTCGATATACAAACTGGGACATCTCTGCGACATAGGAGGCATCGACAAAGGCTCCATAGGGGCTGGAAGCTTAACCAGTCGGTGGAGATAAACTCAGATAAACGAGTATAGCTCCTAAGTCAAACTATAACCCAACCAATGGATGTAATATACAGTGCTCTGTTCGAAGGTGAAACGACTCGACAGCTGCCACAGATAATATCTTTCCTTGTCCGACTTTTTGGTTTTTTGATTTTTTGGACTTTTTCAATTATTTAAAAAGCTTGAAAAAAGAATAAAATAGCTTTATAGTTACAGACTAGGAGGAGATGAGTGTCATAAGGGAAAACAAACTAGTTCCAAGTAGTGGAACATACCTATGCTCAATGCAAGGATACATGTGTAGGATATCGACACTCGGGGGAAAATCCCCTCCCGATAAAAAGGGAAACAAGCTGCGAAGGATATAAAAAATGGCTTTGCATGGCTAAACATGAGACAAGCTCGAGCTATATGGCTGAAGCGCAATGCTAAGGGAGCCGGCATAAAGCTCAATAAGACAGGCAAAGCTCATGATAATGCATTCACAACTTGACATATACAAGGGAGTCCTGGGGAAATGGCCAGCATAAAGTTCAAGAGGAGTATGAAGATCTTGCTCAAGGACATGGCAGGACTAAAAGGGAATCCCAGACCTAAGAGAGGAGTCACAGCATGGGTACCAAATGCAAAAGGGAGATAACTAGGACACCCGTGTATAGGAAGGCTCTACCATTCACATAATATCACTTCTAACAATAGAATTAAGGTTCCGTGATACCATGGAATGGGTTCGTACCTAAGATTAATAAAGAATGGTCATAAGGAAATGCATAAGTACAAGCGGATGTGAAATCCTAAACTATATGTCAGTTCAAACATAATACCTATGATAGGCACGAACGGGTCAAAACATCAGAGAGAGTGTACAAAAACTGGACCCTACATGACAACCATATTAGTTCAAAACAACCCAAAATAGTCAATAAAGAATCCAAACTATAGGATATAGGGAGGAATGATCATGACAACTGCCCCCAAAGGAAACAATGCGGTGAATGATGGGACATAAAAATGAAAGTATGGTGTAGACCCAACGTTCACGTGTCCACTACCACCCCGATGAGGGTGACCACCGATGTAAAGACCGAGTGAAGGGAGTCAACATCCTCCACAAATGGAGTAGAGGGAAGAATGTGACCACTTCAAATATATGAGCAGGTTAAGGGGTTGTGATGCCCCCAAGTCTAACACCAGGGTCCGTACTAGGACCAAGGACGGGTGATAGGATACCAGGCATGCCAAAAATAAAAGGACCCAAAATCAAGAGAGCATAAATATACTCAAGTAACCATGATCCCAAAGGCCAACTAGCGCACAAAGAGCACACTCCTAAGAAAATCTACAGCCACAATACAAGCAAACCAAGGGGAGGATATGTGAGCTCTCGAATGCAGCAAGTATGTCTTGCCTAGGAGAGGCTTGAAACTCCCATACACTACAAGCAGAGGTACGTAACCAATTATAGTGGCCCTCAGCTTCAACGCATAAAGTGACTGTGCTGTCCGGCCCCAACCTAGCCGGGACACCCGTAGAATAACCCCTGCAAAGTACCCCCTTGATATCCTAGGTAAGGCCACTAAGGTCACCTCAATATAATCAATGCTCAGGCGGACAGTCGCAGGCAGGATTGACCGTATGGGCAGGGTAGCAAAGCCTGAAACTCTTGAAAGAGCCCCCAGATATGAATACAATCTTGGAAATATCTTCGGTGCTACTCAGTTATGACTAGGGGTCATCCCAATCAATAATCGCTCACACTGCCTCGTGCTTAACTCCCTTTTGAGAGGAGGATCCTGAGAAACACTGGTTATACCAATGATTTCACACACTCACCTGGACAGACAAATACATGTTGTTGTTTAGTGGTCTTGGAGAATTAACTCACAATGAACTATTCCAAGACCCTAAAACCTAATCTTGTTGGTGCACCCTATAAAAGAAAAGAGTGTAGTTCATTTTAATTAAGCATTGATTTTAATTGGCTATTATTACTCAAAGGGAAATGATCGTGCAACTAATGAAGTTATGACTCAGCAGTGAAGTAAATATGCACACCATAAAAAACAATGCTAAGTGCAATCTTTGTCAAATGAAAAATAGGGTATGCCACTACATGAGATGCATAAATATATATTCCTTTCCAAATGTCAATGCAATCCTTCCTATATGAAAGCCTAAAAATAACTCTCATCCAAGCAATCCAATAATGCAAGTACCTCCTCAAATCCATATCTAAGATGCAACTAAGAGTGCAACTACTTTGTATTTTTCAATATAAAAGAATGAAAAATGCAATAAAAGTCATCTAAAACTCTCAGTCTCTACAGCAAGTATAAAAGACAAGCCCAGCAAGACACCGATACAAAAAAGAGTAATGCACTAATGACAAAACAAAAATGATAAATGACTAAAACTACTTTCAAAGAAAAATCAATGAGAAAGCGGTCTCTGGTCACAAAATAAGCATCCAACAGGCGACATCAGACCCAAGGAAGACCCAACCACACTCAAAACCCACCCAACAACTTCCCACAACATCAAACTCACCAAAATGGAGGATGTACGCGACTGTTTAAAGAACAGCTGCGTATATACGCGACTTTTGGCCAAAACTCCGTGTATGTACACGAATTTTGGCCAAAAACCTAAGTATACAGAGAAGACAATGGTAAAAAGCAGGCCAAGGGTCAAACCAATAAAGGGGAGTGTCAATAGATGAACATACTATAAAATGCAACACAGAAACAAGGAGAAACAAAGAGCAAGTCAATAATATCAAGCCCATTGTACCCGCAAACCCCCAAATAAAAACAAGGAACATCCCTAGCGGAGTCACCAATTCTGTTACGGAGAGAAATTCCTATGGCTTGGGGTACCAAAACAGACAGCTTGACTCCAGAAATCAATCCTTTCCAATATGCAATAGAAATTAAATGTCTAACACTAAAGGATCAGACCTCGTACCTTATTTCAGATGGTTGAAGTAGATCCCCGTTGAGTTTTCTAACTTCAGCTTGAATTGATAGATTACTTCCTCAACAACAAGTAAACAATACAAGCATTCTATATATCATGGTGTTAGATCTATTCTAGCATATATAATCAATAATGTATAAGCATTTGACATAATCCAATGGATGAAACTATTCATTCAAACACACATTATTGGACAGGAAAAGATATTTCTATTAATATAAATAAGAGATTACAAGATACAACCTCGGTCGACGTGTCTGTGAACTGGAGAAACTGAGTCCCCCACTTGGGCCTCCACCACTTCAATCCTCCATCTCTCGATAGCAAGATCACAAGCAAAAGGCAAGCTTGGGAAGAACACAAAAGTGCTCCAAGGGACAAAGGAATGCAGACTCAAGCATAAGTTATGGCAACAATGGACTATAGTTTCTTTGCTCTCAATTCTCTCTTATGCCTTCAATGTACCAAAGGTTTCCTTATATAGCTTTTCAAAGGGGTAATGAAAGGTCAAATCTGAGCGATCTCAAGGCATATGGAAGGCCAGGAGTCAAATGAGTCATATCCATGTCAAGGAAAACTCCAAAAGGATTTGGATTATGCACACATCCCGATGTATGCGGTTTTAGTGGTCAAACCTGCGTATATACGTGCTTATAGGTTTAAAAGTCGCATGTATCATTTTTCATATGTTTTTAGGGATGATCAAGGAAACATCAAAGGACAAAAAATGGTCCATGGGGTCTAAGGAGTCTGCAGCAGGACAGGGGAAGGCCATACAAAGTGTGATTCATCTGGAGTGGTGAAATCCGTTATAACATCAACTTCAACACATATAGCGACTGTGCTGTCCGACCCCTACCTGGCTAGGACACCTACAGAATAACCTCTGCAAAGTACCCCATCGATAACCTAGGTAAGGCAACTAAGGTCACCTCAATATAATCAATGCTCAGACGGACAGTCACAGGAGGGATTGACCGTATGGGCAGGGTAGCAACGTCCGTAACTCCTAAAAGATCCCCCAGATACGAATACAATCCTAGAAATATCTCCGGTGCTACTCATTTATGACTAGGGGTCATCCCAATCATTAACCGCTCACACTGCCTCGTGCTTAATTCCCTTGTAAGAGGAGGATTCTGAGAAACACTAATTATACCAAGGAATTTCACACTCTCACCTGGACAGACACATACATGTTTCATTTAGTGGTCTTGGAGAATTTACTCACAATGAACTATTCCAAGACCCTAAAACCTAATCTTATTGGTGCGCCCTATAAGAGAAAAGAGTGTAATTCATTTTATTATGCATTGATTTTAATTGGCTTATTACGCAAAATAGAAAATGATCGTGCAACTAATGGTGCTATGACGCAACAAGAAGTAAAATGCACACCTAACAATCAATGCAAATGCACTGTGTCAAATGAAAAACAAGGTATGCCACTACATGAAATGCAAAATTTTCCTTCAAATGAAAATGTAAACATTCCTATATGAAAATCTGACTAATACTTCTCCAAGCAAACCTAGTGCAAGTACTAAGCAAAATGCAAAATGCAATGATTCATAATGATGCAAAGAAGCAAATATTTTTGTATTTTTTGAATTAAAATGAGATAATAAAGCAAAAGAATGACTCTACCACCCCCAGACTCACTAGTACAAGTGATCAATTTTGCCACGGAAAAACGTGGCAATATCCATAGAAAAGCGTGGATATTGCCCCGTCTAAGTGTTTTTTTTCCCGTGGAAACAATTTCGTCGCAATAGAGATGACCCCTAATTTCCGTCGCAAGAGCGACAATGTTCTATATTTCGTTAGATGTCTAAGCCGTCGCTATATCCACGCCTGGCCGTCTCTGTATACACGCCTAGCCGTCTCTATATCCATGCTTGGCCGTCTCTGTATCCACGCCGGGGCGTCGCTGTATCCACACCAAGCCATCGCTGTATCCATGGCTGTGAAATTTTTTAAAAAATTGCCGTCGCTGTATCCACGGCTATAACTGTTTAAAAAAAAAAAATACAAATGCCATAAGACTAATTCCATGTGGCAGGCAAAACAAGAAATAGGGCAGGTGAGATCCACATTCAATTATAGTTCTGTTAGGGTAAGAGTTTGTCCTTGTAGAAGTGACATTGGCCCACTGAAGATTAGGGCTATGGATTACATCTTGGCCCTGCTCGCCTATGTAGATCATTTCATTGCATTATAAGATGCAATTTCTCGAAACAAGGGGTTTTTACTATTGAGTATGAGCAACAGCACAGTGGAAAGAATACCTGGTTCTCTTGACGAATTTCCAGATGCTTGCACAGGTAGACTCTTCACTGTACGTTTCACATTAAGTTCTGACATTGCCTTCATGATACATCTGATTAAACAATAAAAAACATAGGACTGTAGCTCTGCATCATTTCTGTTTCTGCAGAACGTTCCTACATGCACAGGATCTCGAATACTCTCTACTTCCATGTCATTAATTTTATGCTCAACTATGTTATTGGAGAAGAAAAATAATAGTTTAGACCAAAGCTCCACATAATG
>LPNX010474249.1:23194-35071 GCA_001517045.1 Pseudotsuga menziesii
GTTACCGAATGTTGATAGAGAAAAAATTTCAAACACAAAACCTTACCACATTGTACAATATCATGCTGAAAAGATGCATGAACAATTTCTGGAAAAAGAATCAGTGGCAACATAAGCTCAATTTTTGAGGTGTTTGTTAGTCTCTAAGAAGTTAAGGGAATCTTGGTCATTATTTGGTATTCAAAAGAATACAAAAGATTCAAAGGTGAAGCAAAATGTGTTCGAAAATATAGTCGATGCAATAAAAACTATTGGAAAATACAGAAAGAAAGATACTAGTGCTACACATAGAATAATACAAAAAACAATTATTTCATCTAGTACTAGACAAAAATGATTGACAACACAGATCGTAAAAGTCCTCGGAACTTTGAGGAAAACATTGTACAAATATAACAAATTTTGATTACAAATAGATGCAAATGATGAGCTTGCTTGCTGGGCAATTATTTGTAGACAACCCTATAAAGATAAGGTTGGTGAAAGTGTTAAAGCTATGATGCATGAATATTGGGAGGAAAATTATCATGTTTCACCAAATGCAAGGGATGTGATACGATGAAGAATATCTTGAAATTAGTATGAAATCCATCCAAAACATATATTGGATATGACTCAAATACAATTGTTCAAAAAATTCAAAGATGAACACACATATTGAATTTGTTAATCAATACATTTGTACGACAGAAGCCACGGTATGTTAGACCTATCACTATTCATGACACATGTTTTTTTCACTATCATGTTGAGTTTGAATTATATTATGATACATTCCTTCGGTTTGGAAAAATATTTTGGCCGAATTCAACTCCTTCCACAATTCATGCTCTTATATCTGAAATTCTACGTGAAAGAGATAGTCACGAGATATTTTACAACAAAATATGCATCGGTGGAAAGAAATGTGATCATTCAACCATAAATATACTATTGATATTAATGATCAATCATTTTCAAATATAATATTTGATTGCAATAGATATGAATATGCCACATATTCCCACAATTCTACAAGTTCTACAAATGATCTTTCGAAAAGGATAGATTTACAAGAGGATGAAAGCAGTGTTACTGAGTCTTTGAAGAAGTTTGAAAAAGAAATTTATAATACATCAAACATTCACATAGAGCATGCTATAAGGACATAAAATTCAAACAATCATGTGATTTTTTTTGGAAGGGACTATTTTTTCTGTCATTGATTTCCTAGAGAATTACACATTTAAAACACAAAAAGAAATACAAAGTGAATATTATCATTTTGACAAAGTTTCTATATTTTTCCATGTTCTATATAGACATGCTCAACAAAATTTTGATGATAAATAAAGCACAAATGACAATCGATATGTGATCAAGGAATATCATTTTTATATCAGTGATGACCGCATGCATGATACGCATTATGTACAACATTGTTTTGATATTATTTATGGTTCATTGAAAATTCATGGAATTGTAATGAATTAACATTGGATATGGTTAGATAGATGTGCAGGGAAATTTAAATCTTCATAATCATTCTTCTGGCTATGTAACCTTTATAAAAAAACAAATATTAAACATCATTGGAATTTTTTTGAAACTAGTCATGGAGAAGGGGAGCACGATGGTGCAGGGTCATGTCTAAAATGAGCGCTTTGAAGGTATAAAATGAACCATTCTACTGATTGATTTGTATGTGCTAATAAAGTTGTTTAATGGTGTCATGTAAATCTCATCCATGATTGCAATCAACAATCAAACAATGTGTGCAGGTATGAACTTTGTTTTCAAAACATAATTATTCAACTTGGAATGACTTTAATATGCACATCTAGTAACATTTTACTCACATGTACTGTTATATTTTTTTCATTTCAGCAATATGATTTTCAGATCTTATCTGAGAGAATAACATGCATAGCAATCAATCACAAGAGACAATAGACACAAAGAGTTTCCTTGGGTAAACCATAAAGGAGAAAAACGAGCAATTTCCTCAGCGATAGAATGAGCACTATGGTAGCAATAAAACCCAAAGACAAAAATATGATCTACAACAATTGTTCTCTCTCTCACTCTTGTGAGATTCTCCTCTCTCACTTATGTGCTATATATGGGTGAGTGTGTGTGACAAATAGAGAGGCTCACTCTCTATATATACTAATTTTTGACTTGACAATTACTTATGAGGGCCGAATTCTATAGCAGAGTCTAATAAACCTAGTGCCCCACAACTATGGGGGAATTTTCCCCATGTGTGGACTATTGCCCCAACTTACAATGGAGGGTCAACCTCAATGAATTTACATGACTTTATTAAATTAATGAATCTCCTGATAGGAACATCGAGGTACAATCAAATACAAATGATTCTCCTGATAGGAACATCAAGGTACAATATAAGATATGAAAGTTAATACATTCTGAAGTTACAAATAAATCAACACTCCCTCTTAAATAGGAAGGTATTCTCTTGACACAGTTCATCAGCACAAGTCTTCATCATTGGATCAAATCTATATCATCATCAAAGATGGATCATCACTGGATCATCATCAAAGCTAGATCATCACTGGATCATTATCATCATCACTACTTCTACTATCTTGATTAATTGGTCCTATCTATCAATTCTATTCATCATAGGAATTTCTATAGAGCTAGCCCTTTTTCATGCTGGTTGTATGCCTAGCCTCCATGTAGTCCTTCATCTTCTTCAACACTTATATCTGAACATGGGAGGCCCAGCCTGCCACCATGTCAGAAAGGCCCACCCAGAACTTATATTTGACCATGGAAGAAACAGATCTAACATCCATATCATAATGGTATGCATAGCACTCACAACTAACCATGGAAGGCCCATCCTAGAACCATGTCAGAAAGGACCAACACTCACATCTAACCATGGGAGGCCCAACCTGCCACTATCTCAGAAAGGCTCGTCCAACACATATATCTAACCATGGGAGGCACAGCTTGGCACCATGTCAGAAAGGCTCTACAATTACATCTAACCATGGCACTGCACGTACATCTTACCATGGGAGGCCTAGCCTGCCACCATGTCGAAAAGGCACAACACTTATATCTAACTATGGGAGGCTCGGCCTACCACCATGTCACTAGGCTCAACACTTACATCTAACCATGGGAGGCCTAGCCTTCCACCATGTCGGAAGGAATTTTCACTTACATATGACCATGGGGGGAACCAATCCTACTACCATGTTAGAAAGGAACATAGACTCATCACTTTCCCTTGGAAGGAACCTCGATCTGGAGAACACCAAGCTTCTCTTTTGAAGTACTCAAACTTCACTCTGGCCATTTCTAGCATAGAATCACATCAGGGTTGATTACATCCAAGGATAACCTACAAGACTTGATAGGTCCTATTACATTTGAGGACAACCTATAGGACCATTTACGTCTGAGAAAACTATGAGCTTCGCCATGATTTTATTCTCAGACAACCTGCCTCACCATCTATGCTAGAACTCCCTCTTTCAAGAGATCTCGACATGGATCACAAACTATAACTTCACCGATCATCTCTCGGTTGTACTCAATGGCATGTAGGAATCCTTCCTATCAAAGAAAGAGATCACATCTAATCCCATATTGAAGTAGCACCCTGAAGTGCTCTTCTTATCAATGGAACTAAGTACCCAATCCGAATCCACATAAACCTCCATGTTAATATTTTGATTCACTTCATACTCAACTCTAACGTTCAGGTACCTCACTATATTCTATGCAACCAAGTGAGCATGTCTCGAATATGTCAGGAACATCAATGAACAAAACATTTAACAAGACATCGTGGCATCAACTGACTCTGATGAAGCATCACTCAATAACTTTAGGTTCAATGCCATAGGTGTGTCCATGGCCTTGCAATCCATCATATTGAACCTCTTCAAGATTTCCACTGCATACTTCCCTTGTCCAAGGGAAATTCCATCCTCACTCTGCCACACCTCCATGCCTAGAAATCAGTGCATCATACCAAAGTCCTTCATCTTGAACTCGGTAGCAATTATTCTTCTTGTAACTTTAATGAGTTCCTCTTTCCATGTCAAGAACAAGTCATCAACATATAACAAGAACATCACTGGTCTTCTACCTTCAACCTTGAAGTAAAGTTTGGAATCCTATTTACTCTTAGTAAAGCCTAGAGTCATCAGTAATGTGTCCATCCTGTCGTACCATGTCGAACCTCAGAATCTTCTGCAATCACTCCCTCTGAAGAAAGCATCATTCTCCCTATTCCTTTCGTACTCTATGCATTGAAACATTCTGTACCATAGTGACAAGTAGCTTCTTCTGCTACTATTGGAGGAGCTAGTTGGTGAGCCAACTAGTCAAATAGCCGACTAATTGGAGATTAGGTTGGCCGCATGAAGTCATGTCGGTTGACCGAACCAACAAGTAGTTATATGTAACTATTTGTAAATCATATATATTAGGCTGTTGAGCCAGATGAGAACTCAGTTCAGTTCTGTGTATGTATGGAACCTCATGTTATAATATAATCTGTTATTTCCTTATCTATGTTCTTGTCTCTTGTGTTGGTTATGTCTATATGATTCCATGTGTATTATTGGTAACCCTCTGTGATCTGTGAGATTACAACAATGGTTCCGTTGCCGGTAGTACATATACGAACGTAATGACTATAAGCAGATGATATCAGAACAAGAGATTAAGAACTGTTTAGATCGTAAGATAGCAAATTATTTATAGAACTACACAAGGAGAAACAGATTAACCATTGCTCAGGCGAAGGAGATATTCTACATTGAAACACATGAGAAGTTTGTAGAATTGGTACCCCAACTTTTGAAAAAACTTATGGATGGAAAATCCAGAAGAAACTAAGGATCAAGAGCCACTTGAGAAACTGATTCGAGGGGGACAAACAAACCTGTCAGAGTGGTTTGAAAATATCACAGACAAATTCTACGAGGAACAAGCCATAAAAGAAAGAACTTCAGTTGAAAGCGTTCAAAAAATATTTTATACATACCTTACCGAGCATACCGACCCTGTTGTTCAAATTCCTAATAGAAAAGGGAGTGGTTCATATCATAGAACCTCTTCTTTCACTACATGAACCACCACCAAATTCTAATTGGGCAGAGAAACAGAAAAAGTGGTAAAAATTCATTGTCGAAAGAGAGTGGAAGTACTTCCTAAGAAAATAAACAGAACTATCCGATCTTTCTAAAGCATCGGGTAGGCTATGGGGGGTCAGCTGGGTATATGTCGGGGTAAAGTGAAGAGGATTCTAGTTGACTGAAGAAGATACCATCACCAGCAATGAAAAGTCAACCTAAAAAGGAAATCGAATAAACAGTGACACACAAAGGTACGACAGATTTATAGAAAGTAGAAAGAGAGAAGAGGTTGAAAAGAAGGGAAGGGAGAAGAGAATGTGTTATAGCACTGCAAAGAGGGATGACTACTAGGGTGACAAACCAGGAAAGAAATCCGCCAGATTTGGGTCATGACCGATAGGAAGAAGGCATGGAGAAAGAAGCATCACCCATGGAAGAAGACTTATGGATAGAGCGGCGTGAAGCTCTCCAAATAGAAATTCCCTAGGAGATAATACCTCTGTCTCCAACGAATCCGAGTACCAGGATACAATCCATTATCGAAGAAGACCTAAGAATAAGAGCTAGTGAGTTTGGTATATGGAGCCAACTAGACGACAAGGTAAACAATTATAATCATCTAGTGATCTGTCAACCGAAGGAAGGAAATTGGTTAAAACTTCAAGCGTACCCTTCCAACCGAAGTATCCACTTGCTTTACCCAACACATGAAGGAACACTCCCCCCTGCCAAACACATCTTTGCAACATACAGAATAGTTGGACCTGCAAATAAATCAATGCAATTGGACATTGACAGGAGAAGTCCACCCAAATCGACTGCTTGTCGGAGAAGGAATGACAAACAAAATGACCGACAGGAACAAAATTTCTGCCGACGATAGCTCTGCATAGTGAGACAAACAAAACATCCCACTACCCCCACCACCGACCCCACCACCACCACCTCCTGGAGGAGACAGTGATAGTGATACCGACATGGGTCACGCATCAGCACATATCCCTCTATACGAGGGTGATGAATATCCTAGATGACATTGGTTCATTTGTGAGTCAATATGGGAACCAAATCAAGTTATGGTTGAAGAAAAAAAGATGGAACAGTTTGCTGGTGCCTTGAGGAAAAGAGCACTAACGTGGTACATGAACTATATGGACAGAACTCCCAAAGCATCTAAAGCAGAAATTAAAGTGCAATTATTGTTTTTCTTTAAAACTCCAGACGCAAAACATCTGGCAGCCAAAAATATGAAAACAACATCTCAGAAGCCAGTAGAGTTTGTCTGGGGATATGACAAACGATGGAAGGACCTCCTCAGCCAACTAGACTATGCAATTGTCCAACAACTATTAATTTAGTGGTTTCTTGCATGTCTATCATAGAAAATCCAGTGGCACATAATCTTGGAGACGTTTAAAATGTATGAAGACACACTTACCAAATTTCTACAAGTAGAGATGGACTAATATTTCCCAGCATATCCCATGGATACTAGACTGGAAGAACAGCTAGAAATCATCAAAAGAGATGAACCTCAAGAATCAGGATGTCTGGTGTACAAAATGCTCCACGACCGAACACACTAAATATAACTGTCGACAAGACAAAAGTTGACAAGATGTTCGGTTTGTTCAGATAAAATGATTCAGCGTCATCTACCAAGAACATGGAGAACACACAATGAAAGATTGCCCATATAAGATGAAAAATGGAAAAGCATCGTGGTGTGCAATCTATGAAGTAAAAAGTCACGCACCAACCAACTGCAACCTAAATTTAAAGAATCGACAAAACTACCAAGCAGTCTACAAAACGAACGTAGTCACACATAATAACGATAAAATCCAATGAAGCAATGATCAAAATGAGCAAAATAATCAAAGATATGAAGGCCATTGATATGAGCGCCAGTTCAAAAATTGTCGTGGAGGATACGAAGGTCGAGGACAATTTTTTGGAAATCACGACAACCGATCATGTCAGTCGATCCAGTGCTTTACATGATACAAAGAACGGCATTGATATGTAGACTGTCCATACAAGGATAGAACTAATTTAAAGTTTTGTACTAGATGTTATGCAGGTGATCACTCATTCGAGGACTATCCCACCATGCTCGACAATATCAATAAAAGGAAAAATGTTAATGTCTTGTTGTGTGTTCAAAAAGATGATGTAATCAATGCAAAGAACCTACACATAGTAACCTGACAAGGAACAAAAATTGGGAATGATAATCCATATATAAGTAAAATCAAAGAAAAGAATGATTATCCTAACCCAACTAAACAAAAACAATTATATAATGACGCAATGAATATATTTAAAGAATTTTCTTGACAGGAAGAAGATGATGACAGTTGACAAAACACAGTTATAGAATTAATATGTTTAGTACACAATGATAAAGCGGTATCTCAATTCATTGACTTATTGTATAATATGAAGCATAATAATAATACAAAAAAAAAAAACCAAAAACATATGCAGTCTAAAACAAAAAGACAAGAGTGATGTCGACCTAGAAATCGAAGGATACCATGTTCAACAAGTTGTACTCGACTTCGGTTCACAAGTAAATATTATGACTCATGACACTTGGGAACAGTTGGGTAGACCTCGAATCTACGAGTAAGGCATATACCTCAATTTAGCTAACCAAGGTCTGATCGAACCCATCAAAGTTTGGAGAAATGTTTATACGACAATGAAAGGAATATCGACCAAAGTCGACTTTGAAATTATTGACCCTACGGAAGGATCCAGTTCCTTCCCATATTTAGTAGGTCAACCTTGGGAAAGAAAAATTAAAGAGTCAATATCCCTAGACAAAGAAAGGATAAAACTAAAAGGGAATGGATGAAAGTCATAGCACCTATCCATCCTTCCCAAGGGGAACCTTGGATAGAACCTATTGATGAAGAAGTTGACATCAGACAACTATATCAAATACAAAATAATGAAGACTACACAGAACCCAACATCTATGGTGAGCTTCACTTAGGAAATTAAGATTCAGTAGGATATAATTCAAACATAGAA
Source organism: Pseudotsuga menziesii (assembly GCA_001517045.1). Classification (NCBI taxonomy): domain Eukaryota; kingdom Viridiplantae; phylum Streptophyta; class Pinopsida; order Pinales; family Pinaceae; genus Pseudotsuga; species Pseudotsuga menziesii. The sequence continues at coordinate 31,348 of LPNX010474249.1, forward strand.
TTATATGATTGCGAAGTCAAAAAATACAAGACCCAAGCAAGAGGTTGCTGGACCATTCAGGCAGTATAGAAGAAACCAACGCAACAATGTTTTTTAGTCTCTATCATCCCAAAAATATTCAAAAAGAAAAGTAGGGAATATCCTAGTTTAAACCCAACAAATGTAAGTATCAGACAGATCCCAATATATAAAGAAAGAGAATCCCCATTTATGCATATAGAAGAAGTATCTAAAAACATAGGCGAACATGGCTGACTACAAATCTTGGTAGAAACCTTTATAGGACAAGGTGCACAATGGTGGGATACCCATCAATCAAGATTGCAGACATGGACAACAAATTCGACTTACTTTGTAGAAAGATTCAGAGGAAATAAGCTAACCAAACAGGTGCAAATACATGCATTCATCCAAGGACAAGACCTAGAGGAACACATAAGAAAAAGTGAAAGAGAATGGAGAAGACTTGGGTATAAAGACAAACGTACATGGCCACCCCTGTTTCCCTTGACGCTAGCTGACTTACCAAACAAATGGTATAAAATGGAGGAATGACGGGGAGAAACATTTCAATGGCATGAACTTAGAGAGAACTTCATTAAAGACTTCAGTTTTATACCGTAGAATGAAAAGTTAGTTGAAACTGCAAAAAAAAAAAACATTTATAGAATCGACCAAGAACAACACTCTGATACAAAACTATGATCGACCGACAATACCATGTAATAACATACAAACCAAGATAATACCACAATCAACAAGACTGCAAATGGAAAACAAAAATCCAGAAGGGAAAAGATTTCGATGGAAATCATATCACTCAGAAACAACAAAACCAATTCGCACAGTACTTAAAGTCGACACAGCTGACAAAGAAAATACTGACCGAATGACCGCAGTAGACTTTCCTGCTACATTCTCACAATTCAAAGAAAGGAGTTGACCAATAGATGAAGCTAAACCACCGGAATGGTTAGATGTCAAAGTTAAAACTAAAGATTTTGACATATCAAATGATGATCAACCAAAAATGGCAAAAATTGGTGATTACTGGAGCAAAGAACAAACGACTGACATGGTAAACCTACTGAAAGAATTCCAGGATTTTATTGCTAGATACTACAAAGATCTCAAAGGACTAGTCCATGAAATGGGCAAGATGAAGATTGACATCAAACCTGATGCCTGACCTGTAAAGAAGAGGTCATACAAATTAGCACATAAATACAAAGAGACAGTCAAGACAGAGATCAACAATATGCTTGCAGCAAGAATTATCTACCCTATTGACCAATCGAAATGGGCAAGCCCAATGGTTGTGTAACCAAAGAAACATGACACAATGAAACTAAATGTTTGTGTGGACTTCAGAGAACTAAACAAAGTCACCCTAACAGACCCATTTCCAACACCATATGCAGATGAAATATCAAATGAAGTTGCAGGACATGAATGTTACTCGTTTATCAAAGGATTATCAAGGTAAAACCAAGTACCAATATCCAAAGAAGACTAGAAAAAGACAACATTTGTATGCCAATTCGGCTCATTCCCCTACAGAGTTATGCCTTTTGGTCTAAAAGATGCACTTGTAGTATTTTCAAAAATTGTTGTCAAAACATTTCAAGAATATATCTACAAAAAAATGGTAGTATATTTTGATGATTGGATGATATACTCTATGCTGAAAGATCACTGCAAATGGCTAAGGCCCATGTTGGAATGATGCCGACAAATCCAGTTATCTTTGAACATAAGGAAATTCATATTCCTAACTCCTATAGGGATACTATTAGGGCGCATTGTATGCAAAGAAGGCATCAAGGTCAACTTTGCAAAGATAAAGATTATCCTCGACTTGAAACCACTAGTGAACCCAAAACAAGTTAAGGTATTACTCGGAAACACAGGATATTACAGAAAATTTATGAGATACTACTCATATATGACCTATCCACTCGAATAACTATTAAGAGAAGATCAGGAGTTTGACTGGACAGATGAATGTAACATATCATTTGAAACATTAAAAAGGAAACTAGTAGAGGCACCTATCCTCAAGTTTTTAAATTGGTCGATCAAATTTCATGTACATATCAATGCATCAGGCCTAGCATTAGGAACGATCTTAACAGTACCAGGGGACGATGGAATGGATTACCCTATAGTTTATAGCAGCAAAAAACTAAACAAGGCATAAAGAAACTATTTGACAACAGAGAGAGAAGCATTGGGAATGGTCTTTTCACTACATAAGTACCGACATTACCTACTAGCCAACCCTTTCACCTTCTATATTGACCACCAAGCATTGAAATACTTTGTAAACAAACCTTTACACCACAGGAGGATTTGCTGATGGCTACTACTATTCCAAGAATTTGAATTTGAATTCGTTGTTAAACCAAGAAAACTAAATGTTAGACTTGACCACTTGTCAACAATCGACATGGAAGAGGAGTCGACAGGAGTCGAATATGACCTGCCAGATGTACACTTATTTCAAATAGAAGTTGTCCTAGCAGAATTGAAGGAAATATCTCAAATCTTAGAAAATGGTCAAGCACTAGAGGGCATGAGCATGAAAAAGAAACAAATCTTAGATATGAAGGTTTCACCATACAGCCTCATAAATGGATTTTTATATAAAATGGGCTTGGATGACATCCTCAGGTGATGCCTATTAGAACACGAAAGAGATAATATCATGTTCGAAGCGCACTATGGACCAGCGAGAGGAAATTTTCAAGCAGATACAACTGCCAAAATCCAACAGTTAGGGCTATGGTGGCAGACATTATACAAGGATTGCAAAAAGTTTGTTAGCCAATGCAATTGATTCCAATGACTGGTTCAACCTCTCTCTAGTATAGAAATTCCCTTGATATCAGTAAACCCAAGTTTGACATTTGAAATTTGGGCCATCAACTTCATAGGACCATTCCCAATACCAGCAAAAAGAATAGGTCCAAGATATATAATAAATACAGTAGAATATGTAACCAAGTGGGAATAAGTAGAACCTGTCAACACATGTTCCAATGATATAACTGCTAAATTTATCTATGAAAACATAATTACTAGATTTGAATGCCCACTAACCTTAATCAGTGACCAAGGATCACACTTTATTAACAAAACCATCAAAGCACTGACAGACCAATTCAAAATTGACCATCGATGTAGTACAACTTATCACCCTCATTCGAATGGACCAATAAAGGCATTCAACAAAACAATAACAAGGGGTCAACAGAACATCATACAAACATTCGATCGACCAAACACTGTTCCGACCAGTCTATGGCCAAGAAGTAGTCGTTCCACTACATTTTCGATAGAAAAAACCTATCATAGCAGATATTTTACATCTCGATGTCGAAGAAGGTAGGAAGGACTAACTGATGCAACTAAGCAAGCTAGAAGATCACCGACTACTTGCTTTACAACATCAAGAAATTCAAAAATAGCAGTAGAAGGCTTGGCATGATTGCAATATCAAAAACAAAAATCTGTTGGTAAGGGACCTCGCCTTACTGTACAACAACTGAGTAAAATGAAAACCCAAAACGTTACACACATAGTGGATGGGACCTTACGTTGTCGAAGAAATTCATGCCAACAGATCAGTCTGACTAACGACATTAATAAGGCATAACATTCAAGAAACTTGTTAATGGTACCTGACTAAAATGGTACAAAAATTAAGCAAGTTAATATATAT
>LPNX010474249.1:35186-88619 GCA_001517045.1 Pseudotsuga menziesii
AAACAACAAACAGACCCATCAACCGTAAACCAAAATGATAGGAAACTTTGGAAGATTTACCAAACTGCAATTCTACAACCGACACCAACCCCATCGACACATCACCATCGACCACTTACATGATTGACATCGACTGACGAACCCAAAGGTCAAATCACACCTTCATGACTACGGACAGAAGGAGCACAAAAATCAAATTGCATTTAACGCAAACTCGATAAACTATGCTAGACCATCACTTCTACCATTAATACATCCACCGACAGAATCATCACTCGCTCCACCTATAAATAACACACAAGAAATAGATCGATTACCATATTTCAAAGAGATAGAGCAACCAAGTATTCAAAAATTTGAGAACCGAGACCCTGTAAGAAAAGCCGACCAATAGACTAACAACATGGCCCCAAAGAAAACCAAGCCACAGTTGCAAAAATAAATGAACTACAATCCACTGAAACCCCACTTATGAGAATATTAAGAAATATCGAAAATGCCAAAGTACAAGAAATCTCATTGGAGAAAACCTAGGCAAAAATCAAAGAATGGGACTATATGGACAAGAAAATGACACGAGAAGCAGAGAAGATAATCCACAGTACCATCATGAGTTACATGAACACAATGTTCATGGCGAGCTTTGGAGGAACGAAAGAAATGACAGTGAAATTTATCATTAGTCAGTATCACAATGGAGAATTTCACTTCGACAGACAAGTAGAAATTTCTGGTGAAGTTATATACATACTTACTGGTCTCTTAAATCAAAGCGACCCTATCCCTATTGGTATAAAATAAGGACTAGTAGAACGACTGACTAGAACACCAATAGGGAATAACTTGAAAGGGCCAATGATCAGTCAAATACAAGCCCAGACACTGCAAATCATGGCCAAAATCATAGAAACATGACTCACTCCTACAGGTCGAGTGAGTGATCTAAAGCTAGACATGCTGGAAGCAATCGACATAATAGCATGCACAGGGAAAATTTATCGTTGGACTCAGCATGTTTCCGACATGCTCAAGACTATATGTGAGAAATGTCAAGAGTTGGCCAGGATTATAAGGTTCCCATCTATGATACTTTGGATAGCAATGTATCACTTGTGCCCAGTCCAGGACAAGCAGTTCCAAGAACCACACAAGTACCAAATGTGGAGGTTCAAACCATTTTCACAGAATGCAACATTGAAATAATGGGCAAATGGTAAAGTAATGCTGGAAAACTAGTTCCAAAACCTAAAAGTCCAGACAACTAGATGGGGGGTTCCTCAGAACATTCGAAGAAGTCTATCGAAAACATCACATATTCAACTCAAGATCGACCACATGACAGTGTGGTACATGTAGGGGGAAAAGGAAGCAGCAAAACCCCTCGACTATTACCCAATAGTCGAAGATATTTTTCGAGAGCTAGCTCAACAATCCAATACAAAGCTATCAATACCAGCAAAATCCAAACAAATAAATCAACCAATCAAAGAACCATTGATCGTCCAAGAAAAAGAGGAGGACTACGAACTCCGCTTGCATATCAATACCTTTATGTCGGATGATATACCGACAGACTTCAACTGAAAATAGTCCCACAACCTATCCAAATGGGAAGCACACCGACTGAACATCTGGTAGCCAAACCAACAAAAAAAAGTATCATTCTGGCTCACTGATAGGAAGAAGGAGAAGAGCAGATAGAAGAATATATCGAAGCACATAATCCAGAATATGCTATGACAAAAGAAAACTTAAGGAAAATAGCAAAGGAAGTAGCAGCCTCAAGAAAAAGGAAGGAAATGCAGGAAAAAGGGAAGGGTAAGAGGCAGATTATCCTATATGAGTCAAAATATGAAGAAGAACAGTTAGGCTACTGTTGTCGACATCATAGAAGATGCAATAGAAAACAAAGTTTCGATCGAAACACAATTCAAATGGTTCGTCGACGCAGGAGCAAAGCAAGGGAGACCAAAAAAGGTAAAAACTACAACCACTTCAGTTGATGAGAACATTGTTGATCTATTTTATACACCTCCACTCCCATCCCTAACCCAGATCACATAAGAAGACACCCCACAAATACCCACCATAAGCCCGGTCGACATTTGTAAGAATGCTATGCTGGAGACACTGAAAGAATGGTTCCACCAAGATGGTGATTTCTCTTTTGACGTGATTTATGATTAAGGCCAGTATGAAAATCTATTTCTAAGTTTATTTATGTAAAACTGAATTATGTGTTTTAGTAGGGCTTAACACACTCTAGTACCAATCGGCTTCCATAGATTTAATATCATTATATACAAGGAAAACCCGCAGGGGTATTGAACATGCCTGCTGGCAGCGAGTCAATGTTGCGTAACAAATTAAAACTAGGATGCTCAATAAATGCAAGTAAACCTATTGGGGTACTAAACAAGCTCACCGGAAGCAGGACTATACTTGCATGTTAACAAGATAAACCCGTCTGGGTACTGAATAGGCTCATTGGAAGCAGGGAAATATAGGGTAAAGAGGCCTAGTAATGCACTAATATGCACATGATTCGTAAAATAATGATCATATACAGGAAATGTTTCAAAAAAATTATAAATAAAATGTTAAGGCCCATTATCTTTACTATCACTTGAGAATCGTTGTAAGTTGGCCTTGGACCTAGCCATCTAATTCAATCAATACCTAGGATGTTATTATCCTAGAAATGGGACCCATAGTTACATCTTTCACACACTCTATGGTAAACTTAAAGTATTTTATGATGACAAGAGATCTCTACAATGAGGCATAGATGCTTAGATTTTCATATGGAATTCTTTCAATTATATTATTGTTTCTTTATATGGTCTTTCTAAGAACTATTATTATTCATAAATATACAGATCTGAATCACTTTCCTTTACTAGTCATTTTTTCTTTTCTTTATAAAACAAATAAAAGCATACTCGCACTTTTTATTATCTGAAATAAACTATTCTTCTCCTTTGCATGAGGACATGCCATATATTTGATTTGGGGGAGGATTAGGAAGATTCAGAACAAACTATTTTTCTGCTTTTATCTTTTATTGATTATCTCTCACAAATGTTAAAGTATTTTCAGGTTATAGCATGAAGCATGTTTTTACCAAAAATAAATCGATCAATCAATATGAAGGATTTGATGGAAGACTTTACGAAGGATCTGAATAATGGTTCAGATGATGGTATGAATGAGATATTGTGGTATTATAGCATGAATGATTAAAATTTGTCTAATTTTGCTTTTGAACGTAGTTTTATTTTTTTATGGATGCTTTGACCTTAACATTTCTTTTATTATTATTTTACTGTTAGCATGTTTTTATTTAAATACACATGAAAACTATTTTTCTTGTTAACTAAGAATGTTATTTATGCATTTGTGATATATGTTCAAGATGTCCAAACTTTTACTTTGGACATGGTTGAACTAACTATAAACCTTATAAATTTATTTATCAAACGCATATGCTTGTTACATGACACACATCTTGAATTTTGCTATAATAGCATGGTCTCCTAAGAAATCCAAATATTTTACTATTCTATCATTTTTTACTGGTAAAATCTTTTCTATTTTGACATAAAATAAATATTATTTTATAAGATTCAGTTTAAATTATTCCCTTCATTCACCAAGTAGAAGGAAGTTACTAGCGCAACTTTGCCTTCTTCCTTAATCATTTTATTTTTTGCTCAGTTGGACCTGGCATTTCTCTGGTTTGGGGGAATGTTGAGCCTCATTTTGTTATCATTTTTGGCGATTAAATAACACATTTAAACACATATTTTATTATCTTTAGTATATTTTATGTTATGTAGATCATTATTTCAGCACAAGGTAAGAACGAATTTGATGTTATTATAACTTTGGTTATTAATATCATTTTTATGATTTTATTAACTCAAAAGTATATTATTTAAACCATATTTAATGTATTATTTGATATGTATATTTGTTTGCATATTTTATAGTTTGTTTGGGAAAATTAACCCCAAAACGCATTCATCCTACCTTTCGCACGATATGTCCAACTCACGATCCAGCTTGGCATTCAGCTTGTCATCCAGCCATCACGTGAAATTCGCTAGTGGTTTGCCATGTTTTCCCTAGATCGATGCACCATACATCTAGCTCATGGCTTAGTGTTCCGTTTATCTTGCCGTTCATCTCGCCCAGCAGTGTTTGCACTGTCCATAATCGGTTTTGAGCATTTAAATATAAAACAGCCTGCAATCTCCTTCACTCGCCACCACATCAACCATCTCTGTGCTGGACCGATGCTTTTAACTTGTGCTCTAGAAGGATCGCCACCAAGATGCTCATTATCCACACTTTCAAAGGGATGGACATCTATTGTTTATTCACAGCCTCCTCTGTTTTAATATCAAACTATCACAAACCTATGAATTTAAGGGATAGAATGGCCTGCGTTCTAGAAGATCACTTCTGTCGTCACCCTTACTCTCCACAACACCACCATTCCACACACTCGCACTAATGAGGGACCTGCGTTCTAGAATCCTGTCACTGTGTGCAAGCCTGCGTTCAACACCAGTCCATTCTCCACGCTAAGGAAGGGATCGTCGCTACATCAAGCACGCTGAGGGAGGCCTATTCACGCTAAAGAAGGAGCAGACTCACCACATTATTCCATGATCACGGTGAAGGAAGAACCAGACTATGCGGTGGTTGCAAATCAATTATGTGCTCTAAAGATTGCCTAAAATTAGAGAGTGGTCAGCCTTTGCAGGTCGACTTGCTCATCTCTCATGTAAACTATATCTATCAGTCTCTGAATACAGAGTAGAGTTAGTTAGATTCAGTTAATCATAATTTTTATAAGCACTGTAATTATGATTCTGAGTTTGAATAAAGACTTGTATGCGTTGCTATTGAAGATTGTGTTTTGGTAGGAGTTAGTAGACTTCACCGTTGATTGTTGAGAGGGCCCCTCATCAACCAGAGGTTTATTTCTTTGTTTAATTTAGTTCTTTCTTTTTGTTTTATCTAGTTTAGTTTAATTTCCAGTTTGTTTGTATTAGAGAATAGTAAATGTTGTTTTATTTCCTGTATTGCATTGGCTTAGTTTTATTTCAGCAGTTAAAGAAATAGATGCGGGCATAGCTTTGGTTTGAGTCATTTGTTTCCATTCATTTTCTTTTAGTTAGTTTATTTACATTCATTTCATTTCACTATTGTTTTTAGTCTTTATTTCCAATCATATAGAATATCTTGCTTCCATTTGAATTTAGTCTTCTTTATTTATTTCCTTTTATGAATTTGGTTATTTAAAATAGTTTTCTTTCATCTAGATTTAGTTTTGTTTATTTATTTTTTGCCATGAATTTGCTTAAGTTAATTTCCAATTTACTTAAACTAATTTTTATCTTACTAATTAGTTTAATATGTAATGCTTTCTTTTTGTTGAAGAGTTAGTTTGAAGTTAATTTGCTGATTAAATGGGTTTTTTTATTGATTCCATGCATTAGGTTTAGAACTGCATAACTTCAGCTAAAGAATTAGTTCATTTAGGTTAGTTTTTATCGTTTTTATTGTATGGACTGCCATTCGGACCATTTTTCTAGTCTGCCATTCAGCCACCCTTTACAGACCTACTGTTCAGTCTATCATTTAACACTTGGTTCTATTTTTACTATTTTTTTTTATGTATTTTCAGATTGTTTCTAGTTTTGTTTTGTCAATATTTGGATTATGTTTGTAGTTGATATTTTTATTTAAGCATTGCAATTGAAGTTTGATTGTTTTAGGTTATTGATTAAGGTTTTATTATTCTTCTTTTATTTTCTTTTCACCTTAAATTAAATATAGATTAAGTTTTTCTTATTTCTTGAATATTAAACACTAATTTTGTTTCACTGTTGTTTTAAGTCATGGTTATCTTTGTTTGTTTATAAAGTTTAAGGTTAGATGTTTTATTTTTAAGAGGAAGTTCATAGGAATCATTCTTGTTTTTTATATATGTTTATTGAAGAATAGAGTTTAAATATCTTTATTAAGTTTTTTACTTGCTTCTTTCAAAGTTTTATTTATTAAGTTTTCTACTTGCTTTTTCAGTTTTCTATTTTTGTAAGATAAGTTGTCTTTTTACCCCAGCCCTCCACTTAAGGAGTATTTAGTTGGTTATTTGTTAGTTCAGTTGTTATAATTCTTTTTATGTATAAGTTAGTGTTTGAATTTGTAAGTATTACTATTTATATATTCCTTTTAGAAGCTGTTTACTACAGTCCGGTGTGATTATCCAGATAGTCTTAGGAGTTTGACTCGGTTTTTCATTTTGAAATATCGTTCGATCTTTTGTTTATTAAAATATCTCCACGACACCGTACGCGCCTTTTTACCTTTTCATATATTTTGTATCAACTCTAATCCTACCAACCTTGGTCGATAATTAAATATTAGGTGTATTTAAGATAGTAGAACACACCCAACAGGGACAACTGCAATGACGGGGTGTAAAGGAGTAGGGTGGGTGCGCTTTTTTGGATAGAAATGTTGGAAGGGTGGGAATTTCTTAATAGCCTCATGACAATCCTTGAAGATTGAAGGCCATAAATAACCAATGCGAAGGAAATTATGGACTGTGGCCATCCCATAAAGATGACTGCCACACGCTCCAGAGTAGGAATCATTAAGGACCTATCTAGCCTCCTCATGTGTAAAGCATCGTTGGAGAATAGAATCAATACCACATTTGTACAATGTATCATTTAAGATAAGGTAGTACTTCACATGGTGACAGATGCAGAGATGATCGTCATAGGATATATTGGTCTGAAATCTTTGAGTTCGGAGATAAATGATTAAATATCCACACGACATATTAGTTTTGCTTATTAGGAACATGAATACATCTAGGAATGAATCATTGGGATCTATATCCATCAAAGCATAGGGAAGGTCACATATCAGCTCTTCAAGGACTGGAGATTTCTTTGAAGTGGACTTGGAAAACTCAAGGTCAAATTCCTGCAAGATGACAATACAATGAGAATATTTCCCCCCTAGTACCTGACGAGTTAGAATGTAGTACAAAGGTTTTTGGTCTGCGAGTACTGTGGTAGTGTGAAGAAGGATGTAGTGACGAAATTTATGAATAGTAAATACTATAGCCAATGCTAACTTCTCCACACATGAGTATTGAGTTTCAGAATCAATGAGATTCTTACTGGCATAATACATCACATGTTCCTGACCATTGGGATCTTCCTGCAATAAAGCCATGCCAATGGTAGTAGTGGAGGAAGCCACATACAAGAGAAATACCTTTGAATAATATGGGGGTTGTATCACAGGTGAATGGGTTAGAGCGTGCTTAACATTATCAAAGGCGTGTTGGTCTAGGTCATCCCAAAAGAATGGAGTATCCTTCTTCAGGAGACGCATGTAGCTATGTTTTTTCTTTGCGAAATTGCACACAAAACAACGAAGAAATTTGGCCTTCCCTTGCAAACTTTGGATTTTAGTAAGGTTCATTGGGGAAGGTAGGGATAGCATAGAATCAATTTTCAGTGGATCAATCCAGATGCCATACTTAGAAACCATGAGGCTAAGAAGACGTCTCGTTTCAACACAAAAAACACATTTATGTGGATTAAGTCATATATTATATTGACAACATATCAGGAAATTATCTCTAAGATGCCCAGGGTGGTCCTCCCATTGCTACGAATGAGCTGGGAGATCATAAATGTATGGCTCCACAATGTGTTTAACATCATGAAATGCATAGGACATGGCACATTTGAATGTAGCTCTAGAATTCTTTAGACCAAATGGTAACTTTGTATAGGCGAAGGTTACCCATGGGGATATAAATTTCGTTTTGTGCTTATCGGTGGGAAATATCTCAATCTGATTGTAGATAGAAAATCCATCCATGAACGAGAAGATGACACTTCCAACACATTTGTTGATAATCTGATCGATATGAGGATTTGGGAAGTTGTCCTTTGGACAATATTTGTTCTAATCTTGAAAATCGATAAAGACTCTAATAGTGCCCTATTTTTTATTGCTAGGAATAATATTAGATACTAATTCTATCAGGGTACAAGATAAATAAACCATTCCTTAAGAAGTTTTTCTACTTTGGCCTTAATAATCGCAGGCTTCCAAGGATGGACTTGACGCAATTTCTTCCTGACATGTTTGGCTGTGGGATAGGTTTTTATCTCATGAACCACAATAGATAGATTTATCGCAGGAATCTCTTCATAAGTCCAAGCAAAAATATCTTGGAATTCCTTGAATAAATCTCTACAAGCTTCAGCTTCTTCCATTGAGTAGTTTTTCCCGACGTGAACATGCTCAATATTTCTAGGCATGACTGGTATGTCAATCGGGGTCATCTTGGTAATTTTGCATATATTTCCTTTAGATTCAGTACTCTGCAACAGTATAGGCATTTGTGGAGTGGTGAAAATATCAGTACTAAAGAGATATACAAAATCAAAATATACAAAACTGGCATTGGGGAGGAACGAGGATCGATGATGATGATAATCCCATACAGATTCATTCATGCTCATAATCTCCATGATGGACTCGTCCAATGGAAAATTTTGGGAGAGATAATCCAGAGTAGGGAGATATGGTTACAACTAGTAGGGAAGGTGTTAAGGATCCGAAGCCACAAGATGAATATCATCCATGTGGGCATCAGAAATAGATTGGACAGTATTATACATTGCTTCATATGGCATGAGAGAGGATGAACCAACAATTTATTTTCCCTTGGTGTTACAACTAGTTGTTGAAATCATATTGACTATTGTTACTTCTATACTAAGAGGAGATGGCAAAAACAAACCCATAAGGCTAGAGTCCTTCAGCATACCTAGCCCAATCGACTGATAAGGAGGAGGGGACTGACCTAGCATAGGAATTTTATTTGCAGTAGGAGTAGTAACATCTAGCGTACAATAATCAAGTTGATCAATCGTCACAATATTCGCCAAATATGGAAATTGGAGATTTCTAAATACTATCGAAGTGACAATGGTCATAGCATAAAACCAATTCCTCCCCAATAGAAGATTGTAATCTAATGGGGCATCAACTACTTCCACTTGAATGGAAACAGTATTTCCCCCAAGTTTGACTAATAAGGCTGGAAATATACCATGGAGCCAGAAACCTTGTCCATCGAAAGCTTTTAATGTAGCAGGAGAGTTCGTAATTTCGGTAGAACCAATGGCTTTCCAACACTATATAGACAAAACTAAGGTTGAAGCTCCCTCATCTAGAACAGTCCGATGGACCATTCTCGCAAATAATCTTGTTGCAATTTGAAAAGCCAGATGATGGGGTAATCTAGATTTATAATTATCCATGTTGAAATGAATCAAATTCATGTTATTTGGGTCTAAGCCTCCCAAAGTGGTCAACAACGTTTTGCGTTGTGTAGGATAGTTTTGGAGCACTTTTAAGGTAGACATTGCACATGGTTCTTGGGCTATATATTCAAAAATGTTATAGAACTATGCAACTCAGGCATTGGGATTGAAAACATATTTCCTTAGAGTACTCTTGGGAAGACGCAAAATCATGTTGAGATTAGGTTTCTAGATAGTGAGGGGGGCATTAGACAAGGATACGGGAGAGCCAGTGAGAGAAGATTTATCCAGAGAATGGTTTTCATCTTTATTCTCCACAGGTTTGTCATATGACTGGGTATGATTCATTAAATTAATTGTTTCCAATGAAATCATTCTAATTCTTCAGTCAAATTGGAGGCTCCTTGATTAGACATGTGGTCTATCAGTTGTTGTTGAGAGGGAAAGGGATCAGTAAGGACAACTAGTATGGGATTAGTTTTCAAAAATTTAGAAATCTATTCACGAAAAGGACATTCCTTTATGAAGTGATATACACCACACAAAAGGAAAGGGTATTTTTCTTTTATCTTCCCTTTATCATTATCAGTGGTCGTAGGCTTATGATTCTTCTATTAGTTTCTAGGTTTCTTATTCTTACCTTTTCCTTTTTTCTTATTGCCGGATGTCTGCATACTTTGGATAACATTCACATTGGTAGAAACTGTAGGAGTTGAAGGAGTAGAAGTAGAATATTTTTTTTGCTTATCAGGCTTTCTTGCTAACGAGGGCTGGATTGAACCAACTACCCCATCAATAGGATTTTCTGCAGGTGGTTTCGTGGGATATGTGCTGGGACAAGGAGATTGAGGAATTAATTCATAGAGCATTTTGTATTGGGAATATACCAATTCCATATACTGAGTGCAACTGATATCCTTATCTTCAGTAATAGCACCACACAGAGCCACATCTCGGGTGATAGGAGGCAACAATGATTTTGTGAACCAATCAACTAGCAGTTGGTCTGAGATGGAAGCTTTAATAAGTCGTCTCTACCTTCTCCACTCATGGATATGGTCTGATATGTGGGTGGAGTTGTTCTGATGGAGTGAAGTTAAGAGATCCGTACTTGTTTCATAACAAATGGGTAGCTAAAAGTGCGTAAGGAAAAGATATTCTAGAGAGCTATATTCCACAAACAAATGTTGTCGAATTTGAATGTACCACTTTGCGGCTGTGCCAGTCAGTGTACACTGGAATAGCCTCAACCTAACATAATCATCCATCAAGGAGTTCAAGTAACACCATATATGGAAGGTCATAACATGGTTCTTAGGGTCATCTCCCTACTTCCCATCAAACTTCAGAATGTCTGATGGTTATTTTACCGGAATAGTAGGCTATGATGGATTGTGTCGAGTGGGATCATTTATGAACTTGGACAAATCAGGTAAGTCCAAAGTTTCCAAGAAAGGTAGCTGACGATTAGGTTCCACATATTGGTAATATTGGTAAGGCATGTATCCACAAGTAGGACCATAACTTGACTGATATACTAGTTTTTGAAACGACTGATGAGAAGATGAACCTCCCAAGGATCCACCTGAAGGGGGTTGACATCTAGGAGGAGGACCACCTGAACCTCCAATGGGTGGAACTTCGGTTGGTGGATGTCTAAGTGGTGGAATTCCAAACGGAGGACCACAAGGACCTCCAGGAGGAGGACCACTAGGACCTCTAGGTGGTGGCCCTTTAGGTGGTGTCCCTCCATATGGTAGTCCTCTGTCAGGTGGAACTCCACTAGGGGGACCTTGTCCAGGTGGAACTATACCAAGAGGGCCTCTACAAGGTGGACCACCATAAGGTGGATCTCTGGCACCTCCAACATTATTAATAGGTATTCCTCCCATTGCTAGCATGTAGGACTAGTTAGGTTTCCCCCATGGTGTAAACATATTTCCAGAGTATGGAATTCCAGGATAGGTAGTCCCTGTAGGCTGATAATTCATACTCACTACAGGTAATTGATTTTTCGAATAACCATAACCCCAAGATTTTTGATCAACTACAGGTTGTTCCCCTAAGGGTTGGACCAAACTTAATAGAGGGTTTACCACATTGGTAGGAGGAACATATACTGTAGAATGTCCTGCAGTAGAATTATATCTAGTACTGGTAACAAATCCACTGATTGATGATGCATCTTGTGTCATTGGTTTCCCCTCGGCATTGGTAGGTATTGATGAAACTGGAATGGAAGGTTTCCCCCCATGCATTGAAGGTATGGGGGGACTAGCAACAGGCCTAGAATAGGAAACTGTGGGAATAGACTTTGAGGTTTGTCCTAGATTATGAGTAGCTCCACCATGAGCCGGTCCATGTTAGATAGGAGCCAAAATTTTAGTAAGTTTAGGATATGCAGCAGGAAAAGGGTCTGATAGGTAGGATAAACGAACCAATTCAAGATCTATATAAGATGAAGATGTGTTCCTAAATCGATCCATTCTCTCTTGAAAATATCATGCACGGTTAATAGATGCTTAGATCTCTCCATATTCCTGTTTACCAGGTGAAGGGTTTCCTGGAGAGGGTCTATTAACCCCAAACTCATAAATGGCCTGGCCCATAGAATTTCTCCAAAACGAAGCATTAGGTACATACTATGTAGGACTGCAAACACGATCTTCCATGGGAGCATGAAAGGAAGTGTCAGCCATAGGAGGTTTTGGGACCAAGGGAGCAACGTAAGAAGTGAATTGATCTCCACTTTATCCAACTATATTTTCTTCCTCATGGGAATCAGTTGTAGCTCCTTGGTCTATGGCTTCCATTGGGCCTTCCCCTGTAGCAGGAGGAAAGTCAGGTGGAAATACCTAGTTTCTTCTGGATCATCTCAATCGAAACTCAAACATATTATAAAAGCCACTAAACCTAACCTAGGGTTTCAAAACTAAATAAAAATCACACAAAGTCTTCTCCTACACAAGCTACAAGCCATAAGCAAACTTAAGTGATAGGATGAGCTCAAAATAGTCGGTCTCTCACCAGGATTGTCAAGAAGGTGCAACTCGTGATATACCACAAAGGTACGTGCGTAGTAATATCCCCGACTATTTTTCTCGGTGTATATCTCTAAACAAGATGGCCAAAGGGTTTTTCTTAGTTGGACAAGGAATCCTAGTAAGGTCTCCTAATATACGCAAGGTACGTGGGAGCTAAAATCCATAGTAGTGTTATCTAATGCATAGTTGTTCACAAGGGGCCTTTTGATATACAATCGAGTATGTGAAGTACCTTTCTATATACCTTAAGGGTACATGAAAGGCCGTTCGATATACTGATAGTACATGGAAGAATCGCGTAGGTCCCAGGTTGCAGTGCAGGAAAATAACGACATCTCCTACATTTTACGACACCGAAAAACGTCACTAACTTATCACTCAAATTTCTATACAATTTTAGTCCTATAACTACCGTTAATTTTAAGTGGAATGGTTTGGTAAATGCATGGAGTGTAGACAGAATTGTAAAACCATGCAAATATGAAATGCAAGTTGATTCACTTTACCATTCGAAACATGCCTAACTATAGGAAGGAGAGAGTATTTTTCTTTCAATTTGTTTCAAAACAAAAATTTCCCAAAAAACAACACTAAACCAATCATTTTTTAGAGAATGAAGACAAACAAGCTTCTAACTTTATCTTTAAAGGCAATCAGATAGAGTAAGATCTCTTTTCCTAAGAAGAAATACAAGAAACACTCAAAGGCATATTCAATATTTTTTCTCAATTTTTCTCTAAAACTGGAAAGATCTAACTTAAAACTACTAATATTTTTTTTTTGATGAGACAAGAATATAATAGAAAGAGAAGAAAAATGGAGATATGAAGTTGTTCACAAATTTAAATGGAAAAATGAAAACAAGAAAAAAATCAAGCAAGCCTTTCTTTTCAATCTTATCAAACAGTAAGATGAGACCTAACTGAGCTAAGGCTTCCAAGCACTCCTTTCAAAATCAAAATAATCCAAGCAAACAAGCAATGTTGATGATGATGATTCTATCCTAGTCTTTTGAATTTAACAAAACAAGCATTTACCACATCAAGATTTTGAATTTTAAGCACTCAGATCTCTGCAAACAAGCCCAAAAAAAAACATAACTGAAAGACAACCAACCAAAAAAATTTACAAAACCTTTGAAAATCCAAGTCTAGAAAAAACCTACCTGGCACTATGCCTCTAAGGTTGCTGGTAGAGTTGTTCTAATATATAACCACTTCATGATTGCTGAAGACAGGTGGTGCCACCACTTCTAGATCACTGAGTATAGGCAGTGGCACCACTTATTTCCCACTATGCATGCACGACTCCCTGTAGATACTAGAAAACAAAAGATGGCAAAAAAATAAAAGTCAATTACTGGAAAAGTAACATAAAACTCATGAATTGACAGTGATACGAAGCATAGATGTTCAGAGTAACCCAGATCTAAATAGATATGATGATACCAAAACAAAAACTCACTAGATCAACTAGTATATCTAACTGAAATAATGAATGTCTAGAGATTGGATTTCAGACAAGTGTCTGAAAACCAAGGAAGATCAAATGAACTGAAAAATCTTCCCCAACAGAGTCGCTATATTTGTTTCTAGGAATTTTGCACCTTCTGTCAACAAAATTTGTTCCTCTGATCTCAATGGTTTCGATCCAGAACAAATGGTTCACAACAGAATAGGAAGACTTTCCCTAGGATTGGTGAAGATCTAGAATGAATCTCTTTGATGTCAGTAATAGTTGTTTCCTGTAATAATAGCTCTTCATGGATGTACCTACATGATCACAATGAAACCAAAAAATGAGATAAAAAAGCACCAGCATATGATTCACTATCCTATGTCAGTGACTAAGGAATCTGACAATAAAACACATAGCAATAACACAACATACTTTGTGGGAAAGGAACCAATTTTTCTTTAAATAATAAAGAAGAAGTTTACAACCTATGCCTTAGTGTCAATGTGCTCCTTCACAAGACCAATGTCTCATCCCCAAAAGCTCCAATCTTGGTCTTCTATGCTCACCCTATTGATTTAGGCTAGAATGTCAGTGTAACAGCATAACTTTGCTCTCTCCTCAACAATGGAGTATGATCCTTCTTTTATAGCCTTTGGATGGATAGAGATGGTTGAGAAATTGGTGGGTGAAGTGGATAGGAGATCCCTAAAGGCTATATCTCAAGTCCAAGTGGCCCAAGTGAATAGGGATAAGGGTACCATGAAGGTTTTCTTCTAGAAGCTTCATGAAACCTCTCTTTTTTCACTTTTTACCAAGGGAACCGCTTCTCCCCCTTTATGACAGAGTGGTGACAGGGAAGAACTATGCCTCTAACATAGAGTAAAGGCGGTGCCACTACTTACCTTCAATGGATGACATACGGTGTTGAATAAGGTAATGCTCTTGAAGTAAAAGGTAGGAGCGGTACTGGGGTTTTATATGAAGGATTGATGTCTGGACAAATGTTTTCACCTCATGACTTGGGATTGAGGGAAAGTACTGAAGTTTGGGATCTCATCAGATGCTGATGATGAGATTTAGGTGTAACAAAAACACACACTTGAGAGGGTTCAAGTGGATTTTGTATTTTCTTCATCGAAAGAAAACTTGTCATAAGTTGTCTAGATGTTGTGAATGCTTCTATGAGCAAGCCATGAGGTTTTCCAAGTAGACCAGTATGATGTGGATGAGTTCGTGGAAGCAAAAATTCATGGATCGCTAAAAAGTGGCTCCAGCATTTTTGAGGCCAAATGGAATGACTTGATATGAAAATGTGCCCTAGGGGGCTGTGAAAGAAGCCTTGTATTGGTCTTCTTTCCAGATCTGAATTTGGTTATATCTATAGAAACCATCCATGAAGGAAAAGACTTCATGGCCAGTGCAGTGTCAATGATTTGGTCAATAAATGAAGTAGGGAAGTTGCATTTGGGACATGCCAAATTCAAGTCACAAAAATCAGTACAGACACGGATGGTACCTTGTTTTTTATTCATTGGAACATGATTAGAAACCCAAGTGGTATACACGATGGGGTATATGAAACTTGTTGTGTGTAGTTTTTTTATTTCAACTTTGAGTGCAACATCCTTTAAGGGGTGAATTGGTCTTTTCTTTTGACGAACAAGTGCCACATCAGGCCATGTGTCTATATGATTTTCAACAATAGATGGATCCCACCAAGTCATCTCGGTATAGGACCAAGCAAAGATATCACGGAATTCCTAAAAAGTGATTTGTAGGGAGGGAATTCTTTAGGGGAGCATGATGCTCCAAGTGTGATCTCTTTAACAACTTCAAGGTTGGTTAATATATTGAATTTAATAATGGGAAAAATGTTGACCATGTTTCCCTCTTCAAAGGCGCCGAGAGCCAAATGGGTTTTTTTAATCAATCCACCATACCATGGATGAAGTCCTTTGATTCAACTGAATATTGATATGATGTTGAAAAAGGTCCCTTTGTGATAAAGAATGAGCGTTGGTGCATATCATCCCAAGGGTATTCAAGAGCTAACATAGCTTCAAGGATCTCCTTTTCATTTATGAAACAACAGTTGGATAGATCAGAGGGATCATTTATGGTTGTGAATATGGAAGGGTTGGCAGTGCTAGAAAACCATGTATATGATGGAGGTGTTGGAGGAGGAAGTTGGAGGGTGAATTTCCTCGATGAGAGTAATTTTAGACTCATGAGAGTGTTTCTGAAGGTCATGAAAAACATACTGATACTCAGCCAATTCTAGGAAATGGTGAGAATAATTACCATACAATATGCAAGTTGCACATGCATGGTTTGTCCTCAAAGACTTGTTCTTGGCCATTGGCTGAGTTGAGATGATGACTACTGAAGTCCTGTCGGTTGTGTCCACGGTGTCTATGTGCATGCATAGGATAGGTATCTCTTGGAAGTTTTGATTTGCATGACAATGGACATCACACAAAGCATAAGGTGGAGTCGAACGAGGTTGGGTAGTGACTTTGGTTTTCTTATCACTATCCTTCTTTGGAGGAGATGTGGCTGGTATAGGAACAAAAGGCATTTTTGGTGGGACAGGAGGAGGGTGTTACACCGTATCAATAGGTTGGATGAGATTCAACACAACCTAGGGCATCGAAGGTGGGGTAGGTGGGTCAAGGTACCACAAGAATTCCAAACATAAAATTAGGTAAATTTAAAGTAGTCATGGCAAGATTACTCACAATTCCGGACGATGGGAATAGGAAGGGAATCATATGGATCAAGAATGAGCCCCAATAATTCCTAGGTGACTGCGTTTGTGGTTGTGACTACTATTGTGTTATTGTCAGGATGGTACTATATGAGATAGTACACAAATATGTTGTGTCAGTCAGCGTAGGGGGAGGTGGTAAAGATGGGAAGGTGGCCATCATAGGTGTTTCGGCAAACAATCCCAGGCCCCCAGCATATAAGGAAGGGATGGACATGCTATCGATAGAAATATCAATGGTAGGGATGATGTGTTCCAGTTTAGCTGGCCCCTATGGATCGTAGTAAGTCAACTGGTCATCCATCACAATATTTCCATCATGAGGAAACATCATGAGTTATAAGATGATGGATTTCACAACTCTCTTAGCATACATGTGTCTACGCCTGAGAAGGAGGTTATAATCAATCTGGGTGTTTATAATCTTCATTTCAATCAAAACCATTTTACTGTATAATGAAATAGGAACATTTGGAATAATTCCTTGGGCCTTTGTAGAGAGATCATCGTAGGCATGGAGGGCGGTAGTGGACAGTTGGAGGGTAGGGGACCCGAGTTTCTGGTAGACTAAAGTCAGCATAACAAAGGTGGATTCCCCTTCATCTATTATTTTTTCATATGCTAGACTAGATTCCAATAGTATTCAATTCAAAATCACAGCAGCATATCAAGAAGCACTGATAGAAACACAATCACAAGATAGACACAACATTTATCGTGGGAAACCCTTAAAAGGAAGAAAACCCAGTAAAAAACTTCTCTGTATAAGATGTATAAAAGACAACCTTGAAAATAGTTATTATCCTCCTTGTGTTTAGTCTCAACACTCTCTCTCCTATGCGCTACACAAGTGAGTGAGTTTGTTGTTCAAATAAGAACTCAGCTCGTCTATTTATAATAATTGTAAATTCACATTGTGCACTAGACAAGTCAGCCCCAATAAACTCCCTGGGCCGACTTCTCCTAGGAATACTCAAAATAGTATATTATATTATTAATTGGAGTACTAAAGACTTGACACAAGAGGAGGATTTACCCACGGGGACTTCACTTTGTGAACCTCTCACATAGCACGTGCAATCATGGGATATTAAAGAATACCCTTAATTTCGAGAGATATTGACCCAAACTCTTTTAGTTGAAACCCCCTCCCAATACTTAAAAATTCCTCCCCACCGCATTTTATACCTCAATCCTTATAAACCACCCTACCCACCCCCACCTTGAACCCCTCATCCCCCCAATACCTGCAATATATTGGTTTGATTTTTTATAATTTTAAAACCCACAATATGAACTAACGTGATAGGATATTGGTAAACAAGTGAAGACCCCGTGGATTTACCTCATGACTTTATGATGACCAAATACAATAGTAACACCCCGTTGGAGGAATAATAACATCTCCCTTGGGTAACATTAGTAAAATAGATTTAGAATATCCTTTGAAGTTACAATATTTCAACACTCCCCCTTAATGAGAAGTTTATTCTACTGACAACATCATCATAGACTATAGGAGACCAGAGAGACAATTACAGCAATACATTTAGGAGATACATTTATACGTCGCAGGAAGTTTTTTTTCACTATTAGTAACTTGGAACAGTTACTCTTCATCTTCTGCATCACATGATCACTTGATCCTTTCTTTGCAACAACGCATCAATATTTCAATCCATCGTAGCAGCACTTCGATCTTCTAATCCTTTATAGTAGTACTTCGATATTCTAATTCTTTATTGTAACACTTTGATCTTCTTGATCCTTTGCAGCAGCTCTTCGATCTTCTCGATTCTTTGCAGCAAAACTTTGATCTTCTTGATCCTTTGCATTAGAACTTCGATCTTCTCAATCCTTTGTAGCAACACTTAGATCTTCTCGATCCTTTATAGCAGCACTTTGATCCTTTCGATCCTTTTTCATTTGTACTTTGATCTACTTGATCCTTCGCCACCACACTACCTGTAGTACACATAATCTATTTGCAGGATGATCAATCGCGATCACTTTAGGACATAAGTCTAAGGACGATGGAGTCCTACATTAGCATGATCCATGAATTCGATTAGCTGAATCATCTACAAGTAAATGTAGATCTTGATCGCACCCATTGTTGGCCCTATCGTCTGTGAGGACTCATCATAGCCCATCCATACCACATAGGTAAGTACCACTCACAAGTGAGTGTTATACTATGGTATCTTTACTCACGTGTAGGTATACTCTACCAAGTAAAAGTATTTTCTGTAGAGTAGATCTTGACCGCATGCAATATGTCATCCCATCATCCATCAGGACTCATCATAGAGAATCCATACCACACAGGTTAGGACCACTCCCAAGCGATTGTTTCTTCTATGGCATCTACACTCACGTGTAGGTATACTCTACTATGTAAGAGTATTTTCTGCAGAGAATATCTCAACCGCATGCAATATGTCGGCCCATCGTCCATGAGGACTCATCATAGAGAATCCATACCACACAGGTTAGGACCACTCCCAAGTGAGTGTTTCTTCTATGGCATCTACACTCATGTGTAGGTATACTCCACTAAGTAAGAGTATTGTCTGCATAGAATGCAATATGTCGCCCCATCGTCTGTGAGGACTCATCATAGAGAATGACTCCCAAGCGAGTTTTTATTCTATGGAATCTACATATGAATGTAGTCATACTCTCCATATAAGAGTATCATCTGCAGGGCCATCCTTAGTTAGTAAGGACCACTCTCATGAACACAGTGTTATAACTGCTATCCTCAAGAGAGGATACTATCATCCACAAACAAATTTTAGACCATCATCATTGTCATCCATCATCGATGTCAGTCTCATCATTAGTCTAATACCACGTTAAGTTTTCATATGCTAGACTAGATTCCAATAGTGTTCAATTCAAAATCATATCAACATATCAAGAATCATTGATAGAAACACAATCACAAGATAGACATAGCATTTATCTTGGGAAGTTTCATATCTCCGACCTGATCTTCCTTTTTCGAAGAGGCTCCATCATTTGTAGTTCCATCACTTTTCCTCCTTCAGAGGAAAGTCCTTCCGAACTACACCAAGCATGTCGCGGAAATACTTGAACTTCATTTGAGATAGAGGCTTGGTCAGTAAATCAGAAACTCACTCATTAGTATCCACATACAGAAGATTCATAGCTCCCTTTTGTACCATATCTCTTATATAGAAATATTGGATTTCTATATGCTTCAATTTGTCATGGAACACCAGATTTTATGTCTTCTTTATACAACTCTGGTTGTCATAGAAAATTACTGTGGTGTCCACCTCGATGTTAGATATTCCTAACATTAGATTTCAAATCCATATCGCTTCACAACAAGTGGAGCAAGTTGCTATATACTCTGCTTCAGTCGTGCTGATAGAAACACTAGATTGTTTCAACATCTTCCTGATGTGCTTTTCCTGTCTACAACACTTCCTTCCCAATC
This sequence comes from Pseudotsuga menziesii, assembly GCA_001517045.1. Lineage (NCBI taxonomy): Eukaryota > Viridiplantae > Streptophyta > Pinopsida > Pinales > Pinaceae > Pseudotsuga > Pseudotsuga menziesii. The sequence goes on from LPNX010474249.1 coordinate 55,302, forward strand.
TGAATCTCTATACCCATGTAAATTGTAGTCATGATCTCTTCCATAGTACAATACCAAATCAATGGTTCCTTTTAGGTACCTCATCACATGTTTTGTAGCTACCAAGTGAATCTGTCTAGGTTTAAATAGATACTGACTCAAGGTGTTCATAGCAAAGCATATATATGGCCTTGTGTTTGTCAGATACATCAATGACCCAATAATCTGTTTGTAGTGAGTTAGGTAAACTAGCTCGAATGTCTCATCGGAAAACAACTTTAAGTTGGTGTCCATCGGTGTGGCAATGTTCCCCCAAGTTTCCGGGACGGGGGGATGTGGGAGCGGGGAAACGCACATTTGGGATGCATGGAGACCACCCCCAAATTTAGGGATATTCGAGGGGGACATGGGGACGTCTCTAAAATTATAAAAATAAAATAAAATATCGAAAATAATAATTCATTTGATGTATATTAATGATTGTGCAATGTAAATACTAAATATATCGGTTTATTTTCTTAGTACCAAGTAGGAATTGTAAAATGTGAAAATAATGGGAAAACATTAAAAAAAAATTCCCAAGGGCATGGTTGGGGAGATAAAGTTTCGCCCAGGAGTCCCCAAGTCCCCGGGATGCAGGAAACGTGGAAACATGTCCCTGACCCTACGGGACGCGTCCCCGTGGAACACTGGGGTGTGGCCATGACTTTACAATCCAACATATCAAATCTTTTCAATATTTCTACTGCATACTTTCCCTGATTCAGAAAGATTCCTTCTGGGCTCTGCCACACTTCCATCCCTAGGAAATAATGCATCAATCCAAGATTTTTCATCTGGAATTCTTCAGCTATTTTCTTCTTGCAATCCTTGATCTGTTTCTCATTTCCAATCAGAAATATATCATCTACATACAATAATATTATGACTAGTTCATCATCCATAGTCTTCATATAAATATTAGGATCAGCTTTACTCTTGGTAAAGCCCATGCTTTTCATGAAGCTATCTATTCTGCCACACCAAGCTCTGGGCGCTTGTTTTAGTCCATACAGAGCCTTTTTCAACTTGCATACATGATTTGCTCTGTCTTTGAGTTCAAATCCTTGTGGTTTTTTGATGTAAACCTCTTCCTCAATCACACCATTAAGGAAGGATGTCTTTACATCCATTTGGTGCAAGTCCCATTTCATCATGGAGGCAAGTGCCAGTATATTTTTGATGGAAGTGTACCTTGCTACTATAGCAAAGTTCTCTTCATAATCGATTCCTTCTTTGTAAGAGAATCATCTAGCCACAAATCTTGCTTTGTACTTTTCAATACTTCCATCTACAGCATGTTTTATCTTGTAGATCCATTTAGAAGAAACCACACTCTTGTTTTTATGGTTTGGGAACTATATCCCAAACATCATTATTCATGATCGACTAGTATTCTTCCATCATTGCTTCAACCAATCATTTCTTCTGTGCAAATTCCTTATAGTTGTTGGGTTCTTGGTCTACAAGATCACACATCAAAGCTACATCACTAGAATATGGCTTTTATCTTTTTTGGGTTCTTGTGGATCCTTCTAGTGCTCCATATCTTTCTGCTTCTTGTATGATTTCTCTTACCTAAGCAGGTTTTCTCCTTTGAGCAATATCCATAGTATATATCGGGCTCTTGACGCTCTATCATGTCATGATATTTTGATGCTACTATTTTAGGATTTTGTTCAGATTCTTTCCTTCTGAGAGGTACATCTTCTTCATGTACTTCATCAAGTTGACACCTTCTAGATTTTTTAAGAGATACTTCTTCATTGAAGGTTACATCCCTACTAATATTGATATGATGGAATCCTGAAACGTATATCATTGAAGGATTTGGAGACTTCAAAGTATCCTACAAATATTCCTTTTTTACTAGAAGGATCCAATTTGGTTCTCTTCTCTTTCGGAATATGTACATATACTAGACAACCAAATATCTTGAGATGTCTTACTTCAGGTTTCTTTCTGGTATATTCTTCTTCAGGAGTCTTGAATTCAAGAGCACTGTGAGATAGTCTATTTTGCACATATACGATTGTTCTTGTAGCTTCATCCCATAGGTGCATAAGGAGGTCTTGGTAATGAATCATGGTCTTCACTGCTTCCATGATAGTTCTATTCTTCCTTTCCACAACACCATTTTGTTGGGGATTATATGGAGTAGTTAGTTCCCTCTTGATTGCTTCCTCCTTATAGAATGCTTCAAATTCCTTTGAAGTGTATTCTCCACCATTATCTAATTTCAGTGTCTTGATTCTCTTTTCTGAATGGTTCTCTTTGAATTCCTTGAATTTACCGAACATTTCACTTTTATTCTTCAAGAAATGCATCCAAGTATTTCTTGAATAAACATCAATAAATGTGATATAGTATTCATATCAACTTAAGGATATGGAGGGCATAGGACTACATACAACAGAATGAATTAGTTCCAATGTACCTTTATATTTTGTGTCACTTTTCGGAAAGGGATTCTTGATGTTCTTTCCCTGTGCACATCCCTTGCAGGTTCCCTCTTGTTTGATCTTCAGATCTGGTAACCTTGTGTTGAGGCTCGGAAAATCGCAGGCAGAAACAGCAAGGGATTCTCCCCAATCAACGTTCCCAACTATCCCGTTGACTATTTGGAATAGGGAATCCATCCAGTTTACGGTCCGGCTACCGTAGGTCAAGTAACAAAACAAAGGCTTTACCGGTTGTGGCCCGGCCCACCGAGTTTTTTGTATTTTGACTTCAAAATATGAAATGCAAGTGCCTAACTAAATGCACGGTGATCTGGATGCAAGGAGCTGTCACAATGTGATGCACAGGTTCTTACCTCTCGTCTTAGGCTCACAAGCATTTAAATCACATACATCAAGCAAATAAACTAACTACCTAAATCTATCCCTAGGGAGCCAGGTTATCATTCATTAGTGAGTAATACATCCCGTACATGCATTATGAAAAGTTATAGATAGTTGACACTTCCTTCAAAACACATGAACAATTAAAAAAATGTTTCAACAACCGGATAGCCGATTATTTATGAACATCACTTATTACTCACAGTGGAAAACATCATAAAATATACTGAAGAACATTCCAACAAGAACATAGGTTCAAGAAACTAGAACAATCTCATAGTCAATGAGACACGGCTGAAAACGAAATAGTTCCCCTTCAACATTTCTCATCTAATTACATTTGATGCATTCCATATTGCACTTTCTCCAACAGGAAAAATTGCAGTTTCTCTTTGTAAAACAAAGTAGTTCCTCTTACAAGCAAACATTTACAAGTTTTTCCAAGGAAAAAGCCTCCTTTTTCAGATCTATCTTTACAACATTTAACTATCTAGCAGCCCGTTTGGACTCCCCCCCCAAAACCCATGACCTTCTCGTTCCCAAACGCTTTATATCCTTCGGTTCTGTCTTTTCCTCGCATACTCATGATTGGTTGAGAAACTACAGGACCCTTCATATTTGTGCTTTTGTTGCCTTCGACTTTATCTTATTGGTTTTGGCCATACCACCATCAACGGTCTGTCTCCCTTCTTGCCGCAACAATTTGATCATTCTCTAGGATTTCACCTGCAACCAAACGACGAGCATCATTTGTTGGAAACCATAAAAGAAAAATATCCCAGCTGAAACTGCCAATCCAAAGGAAATGACCAGGTGCATCCCCTGATCCAGAAAAAGTCTTAATTAATCCTTGGGCGGGAAAGTTCCAAAACGGCAATCAGCAGGCCTTGACAACAGAAGTCAATTGGTTTTTAGCTGCAACAACGGAAGAGAGAAAGCTAAAAGCACGCGCCGCGGGCAGGAAAAACTTGATCAGAGATCGAAAGACTTTGATATCGGTAGATAAAAGGCTTTTCCATCTGCAACGACGAAAGAGGACAAGCTTCGAACACACGACGGCAGGGCGTAAATCAGAAGGATACAGACATCGAAAGTCGGAAGGTTTGGGCATCGGAAGACTAACACCTTCCCCAGCCGTAACGGCGGAAGAGAGAAGGCTAAAAGCACGCGCCGCGGGTAGGAAAAACTTGATCGGAGATCGGAAGACTTTGATATCAGCAGACAAAAGGGTTTTCCAGCCGCAACGGCAGAAGAGGACAGGCTTCGAACATGCGAAGGCAAGGCAGAAATCGGAAGGATACAAACATCGAAAGTCTGAAGGTTTGGGCATCGGAAGACTAACGACTTCCCCAGCCGCAACGGCGGAAGGAAAACGACTAAGAAGAGCGACCCTCGGGTGGGAAACTTCCCAATCGGAAGTCAGAACACTTTGTACTTCGGATGCCAAACCGCTTTGGCAGCCGCAACGGGGGAAGGGAAAATATTAAAGCTTCCGATTCAACATAAAAATGACGTCTGATCCCAATAAAACTTAAGTGTTTAAACAACTTTACGGATCAGCTAAAACTAGAGTCGTTCTTCCTTCGAAACGGCGGCCTTAAAGGACAAAGATATTTGACTTCTCTTCGGCTAGCAAACCAAATTCACATCCGCGGCCAATCACAAAAATCAAACATGGAAGAATTAAACAGGCTGACAATCAAACTTCAAAGTCACTTGAAAAGAAAGCATGCCCAAAGGGCTCAAGAGTTCAGCGATCAAAATAATGTTAAATCATAAGGAGGGGCCCAAAATTTAAGAAATTCGGGGAAGAATAGTTGCAGCTGCAACAATTGGTGATTACCTGGTGAACCTAGATCTCTGGGTGATTATTCTTTGAGTGGCAGACTGTTTCACAACAACTACGTCCATTGAATTCTTCCAGCTATCTGGATTTCTCAAATGACGGAAGTGTGTACCTTAATCATTGATGATAGTCAAAATTTGGGAAGAATGGAAACCAAGATTTTTAAAGTCGAGGCAACTGTGTTGAGGCCGAAAAGATGAGTTTCATTATTACTTTGTTTCCAGGTAGCTAATAGCTTGGACACCACAGGATTGTAGCATATGGTAAACATAAATGTTCATTTGTTCCTCATTCCCATGCCACTTTAGCACTTTTAGTGCCTTTGGACTTTTGCCTTTTTTTCATATGAGTCCTTCTGCATGCCTTTCTTACTGAATTTTAATTCAGGATCCTCTATCCCATAGTGCCCTTTTGTGTGAGCGATGTACCTTATGTTTCAGCTCACGGACTGAGAGGATCTTTCGGAAATCTAGTACTTATGATTCATTATTTGCTTTGATATATGATGTTTTTCAGAGGAGCTTTCTAACTCTTAATTGCCTTTTGGCATTCATTTCTTGGCATGGGATCATTTATATTTAACATACTGTTCACCTTGCTCCTTTCCATGGGTCCTCTGCTGTCACCCCTTAGAACATTTAAGTGTGAAGTGGACGGAGCCTCAACATAGTATTACGGACTCTTTGAATCCGGTTTATTTCATAGGGGTTAAGCAAGACTTCAATGCAAACAGAGATATTTGAGAAAACTGCTAAACTGGAAGAAGTTCAAACAACAACACACAGTCTAATACTCAACATATTTATTATTCCCAAAAATCTTGATGTTCTCCAAACAACCCAACCACAAGTTCATTCCCTTTATTGAAATCAATAAACTCAAACTAAACAAGCTGAAAAACATGACTCAAAGACATCCAAATAGATTATTTATATACAAGGCAGAAGCACTTAGAGACGTTCAGGAAAAATAAGGCTTGAGAACCAAACCATTTACCGGCAAGTTCTCTTCCCAACCCTGTAAATCTTGCAACTTATAAGTAGAAGGACCAAGCTTGGCTATGACCTGGAAAGAGCCTACCCACAACTACTGGAATTTGGTATGGTTCCCTTTATCATCATGGGGGTGATCCCATTTGAGGACTAGGTCTCCCACTTCAAAGTCTTTTGTTCTAGCTTTATGTTTGTCAAACCACCTCTTTATTACCTCCTGTTGATGTTTAAAACATTCTCTGGCTTTGGATCTAGCTTCTTCTGCTTTCAGAAGATTGCATATTCTCAGATGCAGAACTTCATCCTCCGACCCCCTAGACTCTTGAGCTAATATGGAAGATGGTAGCATGATGTTTGGGGGCAAAATGGCTTCTTTTCCATACACCAGGGTGTAAGGTGACACTCCTATCGCAGACTTGGGGGTGACTCTGTCAGCCCAAAGGGCATTGGGTAGCGATGAGTGCCGACTCCTCTGGTTCTCTATTACAGTCTTCTTTAAAATTCTAATCATATTTTTGTTAGAGGATTCAGCCAGGCCATTTCCTTGTGGATAGTAGTTAGCGGAATAATGCAATTTAATCCCTTTATCATGAGAAAATGCGGTTAATTTAATTGATGAAAAGTACTTAGCATTATAAAAAACTAATGACATTGGAACTCCAAACCTGGTCATGATATGATCTTGCAGGAAGCTGATGACCTCGTCTTCATTTATCTTGCGCAGCGGGACTGATTCAACCCAGCGAGTGAAATAATCGGTCGCGGTCAGAATGTACTTGTGTTGAAGAGAGGAATTTGGCTTTATTTCTCCAATGATATCCAACCCCCATTGCTCGAATGGTTCCGTGATCATCACAGGTTTTAGGGGTGCTGCTGCTTTATGTTGTCTCCCACTACATCTCTGGCAAATGTCACACTTCCTAACATGTGCATGTGCATATTTAAAGAGTGTGGGCCAATAGTAACCAGCTCTGAGGATTTTGTGGGCTATAGTGTCTCTTGAATAATGTCCCCCAGCAGGCCCATCATGCAGCTCTGTCATTACCTTTTTAGCATCTTCTTTTTCTAAGCATCTCAGAAGAACTCCGTCATAATTTTTTCTGAATAATACTCCTTCAACAATCTGATAGGAAGCTGATTTAAGATGCAGTGCTCTCCTTTGCTTAGAATTCCAATGTTCCAGCAACAGCCCGGCCTGCAAGTAATGTACAAGGTCTCCGTACCAAGACTCGGGAGTTGTAAACAAAGGACATACATCCATTAAATGTAATTTGGCCTCATCTTTCCAGGCATTTTCTTCATTGTTCCCGCTTCCAGTCATCAGTTTGCACAATCCTTGTCCTTTAACTATAGAGGCTGGTTTGAATTCAAGGTCGTACTCTTGAAGGGCTGTAACCCAGTTGCCCCTTCTTTCTCCTAACTTTTTCTGAATAAGAAGGGACCTTACAGCTAGGTAGGGGATGATCACCTTGGTTCTATTTTTTAAGATATAAGGCCTGAATTGCTTCACCGCTTTGAACACTACATAAGCTTGTTTATCAGTGGCTGGGTAGTTCAATTCGGCCCCCTGCAGACCCGTGATCATGAAAGATATTGGGAATTCATCCTCCCCATCTTATTTTTGCGTAAGCATAGCTACTAACGAATCATTAGATGCAAAGGTATATAGAATAAAGTCTTTATCAAAGTCTGGTCTTTTCAGAGAGGGTGCGTGTGCGACAACAGTTTTAATTTTGCTGAATGCGTTCTTTTCAATTTCAGTCGACTTGAATTGTGCATTCTGCTTGACCATCTATTGCAGTGGTTTGACAGTCTGAGCGAAATCAGGCACAAATATTTGTACGAAATTTATGGTTCCCATGAATGATTGCATCCCCTTTTTATTATAGGGCAAGGGGATTTGTTCAATAGCCTTAATTCTCTCTAGATCAATGGAGATTCCTTTCTTTGACACTATGTGACCCAGCAAATTTCCCTCCATGACAGCAAACACACACTTCTTAGGATTGAGGGAGATGCCATACTTCCGACAGTGTTCAAAATTCTACCTTAAGTTAAATGCGTGCTCTTCTCTTTTCTTCGAGAATATTGTAATATCGTCAAGGTATACTACAACACTTCAGCCAATCAGTCCACAGAAAGCTATGTCCATAGCTCTTTGAAACATGGCTCCAACATTTATAAGCCCAAAGGGAATCCTTCTATAGGTAAAGGTTCCCCATTTGGTCCTGAATGTTGTCTTCAATCTGTCTTCCTCGGCTACTAATACTTGGTTGTAGCCAGAGAAACCATCCAATAACGAAAACAATTCAGAACCTAAGACCATTTGTAGCAATTTCTCCATAGGCAGAACTGGACAGTTATCTTTGTCTGAAGCTCAGTTCAGATTTCTGAAATCAACGCACAATCTGATCTCCCTAGATTTTTTCCTGACTGGTACCAAATTTGATACCCACTCAGAGTGTATGACTTTAAAGATGATTCTAGCATCCAATAGTTTCTTCACTTCACTCTGAATCAGTGGTTCCAGTTTTGGATGCATCTTCCTTAAAGGCTTCTGATATGGCTTAACGCCAGATTTGATGGGAACAACATGTTTGATGATGCTGGTGTCGTATGTTTTCAGATCTTTGTACGTCCAGGTGAATACATCTTTATAATGTTTGAACAGACTGACAAACTTATCTCGTTCTGATGGAGAACAACATTTGCCAAGATTCACAAATTTAGGATTCGTTTCAGTCCCTAAGTTTATTAGTTCGAACTGTAGAGAGGAGCTATGGGTCTTTACGTTGGCTGGTCTTCTGAACTTTTCATTTAAATTGAACATCTTTTCTAGCGTTCTGACTCCTTTAGGGATGAAATTGTCATATTTCATCTCGGCCTGATGTTCTTCATCATCTATAATTGCTCCTTTGAATACCTCGTCATTCGTTAAACATTCTATGATTTTCTGATCATCATCAAACACTCGCAGGTTGGTGATCATATCAGGTACCAAAGGCCTAAAAAGAAATTCAATAGAACATATGTTATTAGTGGGTACAAGCCTGGCGGCTGATGTGGCTAACAGGTCAGCTGCTGCATTTTTCAGTCTTGGAATTGAAATAATATTGAATGCATCAAAACATTTAAGTAAGTCCCATACCTCATTTTGGTAAGCTTTCAAGTGAGGGGAAACACAATGTATTTGATTTTTGATTTGCTTTACAATTATTTCTGAATCTCCAAAGACTTTTAAATAAATTACCTTCAATTCAATCGCTTTCTTTAAGCCCTGTACCAGTGCTTCATATTCAGCTGTATTATTCGTGCATTTGAATTCTAATCTACATGCAAGAAAGTGTTTATTCTTTTGAGGATCAATCAGGACACAGCCGGCCCCTAACCCTTCTAATGTCTTAGAGCCATCAAAAAACAAAGTCCAAAAATCACTAACTACTGAATGTGAATCTATTCCTACAGCTAAATCTACTATTTTACAGTCAATTTCATCAGCCTGTGAAAATCGAAGGAGATCAAGCTGGGTGTCAGATGTATTGCTAGCCTCTTCTGCTTGGTAATTTCCAGGTTCCAACTCAATAAAATAGTTTCCCAAGACAGAATCCACAGGTTCATTCTTCTCCTCCAATCGAGTGACATTGTATTTCATATGAGGTTCTCGCAAAATCTTGATTTGGTTCGGGCTTCCTTTGTATGGAAACCATAGATGTGACCAATCAGAGGCGAAATACCCATTAAGTTTGGCCGACCAATCTCTGCTCAGGACAAGACCATAAGCATCAGGTATATCAGCCACCACTATATTAATGACCTGGCATACTTTATCATTTCATGCCAGACGGATCATGACATCTTTCATCTCACCCATTACTTTCACATATGTCCTGTCTAACTGGACAACTCTCCACGTGGATGGCTTAGGCTGTCCGTTTATTTTTTTACATACTGATATTGGCATGGCAGTGACCGATGCCCCTGAGTCTACTAGGCAATTATGTACGTTATGATTGAAAATTTCAAACATGAGGAGGAAAGGTGGATGTTTACATTTAGACTTACCTTCAATGCTGGTTTCTCTGATTTCTTCTTCTTCTTTGGGTTGATTGTCAGTGGGCAGTGTTTCATCTGGTGCTTCAAGTGCTTTCAGTAGTCTTTCTTTTTGTTGTGGTACTTTGCACATTTCAAACAGTGGAACATTTGCTTTTATCTTCTTTAAATCCTCCATGATATCATAATCCATATGTTGTGCAATGGAGTGCGATTCATCAGCATTCACCTTTTCTTCATTTGGCTTGGGCAACATTTTGTTCTGCTTATGACCCTGGCTGGTAATAGTAAATTTTGGAGTCTTATCAGCCAAGGGTTCATTCTGAAATTTCTTCTTAATATTTCTCTGCAGCCTCTTAATCTTTGGGAGTATAAGACTGTCTTCCTTAACTGCCCCTTAGCTCCTTGTGGCTACGTTGGTTTCCAGGACGTTCTTGTATCCTTGATTCTCTTCCTCTTCAGCATCAAATAATGAGACATAATTCCACAAAGCCATGGTCTCCTCTTCTTGTTCTTTAGTAGAAGTAGAAGCAAAATTTTCTTTTCTTTCTTCATCGCCTTCTTCTATTAATATCGAGTCCAACATCTGATTCATGAACAATGTCATTGAATTTATCCATTGCGGACAATTCTTTTCGGAGTGAGGTTGTTGGTGAAAAGTGCAAAAATTTTCCATCCATATCTCTGTCAAATTCATATATGTTGTATTGTGTGGAGGAGTTTGAGATTGATTGTTGTCCTCTCTTTTCTTATAATATGGCTTATAAAATTTCTGTGTTTCCTTCTCTTTCTCCAAGTCTATGATTTTGTTGGAAAGCTTCTGCATCATTTTGGCCATATTTTCAAGATATGGTGATTTCTCTTCTTTAGGCTTAGTAAAAAATAAGGCTTTCCTTCCCCCACCTTTCTCCCCTAACTGTTCGGGATAATCTTCAACACTTTCTCTTTCAGCCTCCACTACTTCTACCTCTTCATAAGTTTCTGCCAACGTAGGTTTGGACCTACCTTTGGAAAACATGGCCAAATCGGGACCCAAAGCTGATGTATAATATTCAATTAGGACCTTATCTGAAGGCTTGTCAGCATCAGAAAAATTCTTGATGTATGCTACAAATCTCTGAGTAAAACTGTATACCTTTTCCTTTTTCTCTTTCTTTAGGGCGCATAGTCCTTTCATGAGAGCTGCGTGAGTCTTTTGAACTGCATACTTACTTCTGAAAATTCTTTGGAATGTATCCCAATCAAGGATGGAGTTAGCAGGAAACCCAAAATACCATGATGCAGCAGCTCCTTTGAGGGTATGCGGGAATAATCTGCACACTACATCTTCATATTCCCCAGCTCTCAACCCTTCTATTTCTAGGTAGAAACTTTGCAGGTGATCATTTACTAGGATTTTGTCATTTGGATCGAATTTAGGCAACATCTTGTCAAAGGCTTGAGGTAGGTCATGTAAAGGAGGAGTCAGGTTTAGAGGTGATCTAGCTCTCCATGCAGGTGGTAGATTTGGTGGATTAGGAGGCATTTGGTTGGCGTTAACGCCTGCCATAAGTAAGGGTGGAGAGTGAGGAGGTGAGCCAATAGGAATATGAGCAGGAGAACTGTGAGGGGTCTCTGGGCCTTCTTGATTCAAAGGTAGGACAACTTCTTGTAAGGTTGTTTCTACAAGCTCTTCCCAGTCTCCAACTAGCACTGAATCTTCTACTATAGGACGATCTTTCCTTTTATATTCTCTTCTGGGAAATTCTGGGATAATTGGCAGTCCTCCAATCTTCTTTACAAATTCCCTGGCGTGTCTTCTTAGGTCGTTTACAACTTCATTGCCAACAGAATATAGATGTTCTCTATTCTTTTCTTCCAGAATTGGATCAGGAACTCCACTGCTTTCATAACTGTAACCGGTGGAATAATATCGGGAAAATGGGTTTCCTCGGCCAGCCATGCACTGGCGGCCATCCTTCTAGCGCCAAAACTGTTGAGGCCCAAAAAATCGCAGGCAGCAACAGTAAGGGATTCTCCCCAATCAACGTTCCCAACTAGCCCATTGACAGTTTGGAATAGGGAATCCATCCGGTTTACGGTCCGGCTACCATAGGTCAAGTAACAAAACAAAGGATTTACTGGTTGCGGCCCGGCCCACCGAGTTTTTTTGTATTTTGACTTCAAAATATGAAATGCAAGTGCCTAACTAAATGCAGGGTGATCCGGATGCAAGGAACTGTCACAATGTGATGTGCAGGTTCTTACCTCTCATCTTAGGCTCACAAGCATTTAAATCACATACAACAAGCAAATAAACTAACTACCTAAATCTATCCCTAGGGAGCCAGGTTATCATTCATTAGTGAGTAATACATTCCGTACATGCATTATGAAAAGTTACAGATAGCTGACACTTCCTTCAAAACACATGAACAATTAAAAAAATGTTTCAACAACTGGATAGCCGATTATTTACGAACAACACTTATTACTCACAGTGGAAAACATCATAAAATATACTGAAGAACATTCCAACAAGAACATAGGTTCAAGAAACTAGAACAATCTCATAGTCAATGAGACACAGCTGAAAACGAAATAGTTCCCCTTCAACATTGCTCATCTAGTTACATTTGATGCATTCCATATTGCACTTTCTCCAACAGGAAAAATTGCAGTTTCTCTTTGTAAAACGAAGTAGTTCCTCTTACCAGCAAACATTTACAAATTTTTCCAGGGAAAAAGCCTCCTTTCTCAGATCTATCTTTACAACATTTAAACTATCTAGCAGCCCATTTGGACTCCCCCCCCAAAACCCATGACCTTCCCGTTCCCCAACGCTTTATATCCTTCAGTTCTGTCTTTTCCTCGCATACTCATGATTGGTTGAGAAACTGTGGGACCCTTCAGATTTGCGCTTTTGTTGCCTTCGATTTTATCTTATTGGTTTTGGCCATACCACCATCAACGGTCCGTCTCCCTTCTTGCCGCAACAATTTGATCATTCTCTAGGATTTCACCTGGAACCAAACGACGAGCATCATTCGTTGGAAACCATAACAGCAAAATATGCCAGCTGAAGCTGCCAATCCAAAGGAAATGACCAGGTGCATCCCCTGATCCAGAAAAAGTCTTAATTAAGCCTTGGGCGGTAAAGTTCCAAAACGGCAATCGGCAGGCCTTGACAACAGAAGTCAATTGTTTTTAGCCGCAACGGCAAAAGAGAGAAGGCTAAAAGCATGCGCCGCGGGCACGAAAAACTTGATCGGAGATCGGAAGACTTTGATATCTGAAGACAAAAGGCTTTTCCAATTGCAACGGCGGAAGAGGACAGGATTTGAACACGCAACGGGAGCGAGGAAATCGGAAGGATACAGACATCGGAAGTCGGGAGGTTTGGGCATCGAAACACTAAGGACTTCCCCAGCCGCAATGGCGAAAGAGAGAAGGCTAAAAGCACGTGCCACAGGCGGGAAAAACTTGATCAGAGATCAGAAGACTTTGATATCGGTAGACAAAAGGCTTTTCCAACTGCAACGGCGGAAGAGGACAGGCTTCGAACATGTGACGGCAGGGCGTAAATCAGAAGGATACAGACATCGGAAGTCGGAAGGTTTGGGCATCGGAAGACTAGCGACTTCCCCAGCCACAATGGCGGAAGGAAAATGACTAAGAAGAGCGACCCTCAGGTGGGAAACTTCCCAATCGGAAGCCGGAACACTTTGTAATTTGGACGCCAAACCGCTTTGGCAGTCGCAATGGCGGAAGGGAAAAGATTAAAGCTTTCGATTCAACATAAAAATGACGTCCGATCCCAAGAAAAATTAAGTGTTTAAATAGCTTTACGGATCAGCTAAAACTAGAGTCGTTCTTCCTTCGAAATGGCGGCCTTAAAGGACAAAGATATTTGAATTCTCTTCGGCTAGCAAACCAAATTCACATCCGCGGCCAATCACGAAAATCAAACATTGCAAAATTAAACAGGCTGGCAATCAAACTTCAAAGTCACTCGAAATGAAAGAATGCCCAAAGGGTTCAAGAGTTCAACGATCAAAATAATGTTAAATCATAAGGAGGGGCCCAAAATTTAAGAAATTTGGGGAAGAACAGTTGCAGCTGCAACACCTTGTTACCACCTTGATCACATAGGGAAACTATTTGTAATTGATGTGAGAAATTCTCCTATGCCACAATTCACTTGAGCCGGTAGTCTCATGGACAAGGGCTGTCTCTAGATGTCCTTTGAGCTTGTACAGTCCTCCTCCTTCTTCTCCAATGACTACAACATCTTCAACTATCTTACCCTTGGACCACATGAGTACTTGTCCATCTATAAAAGAAACTCTATATCCTTTCTGGTCTAGAGCTAAGATGGAAATTAGGTTCTTTTTCAAACTAGGTACATATAGTACTTCCATCATATTCATGGAGGTCCCATATTCAAGCTTGTAGCTTGATTCATTAACACCTTTGATGGGATATTGATAGTCATCTCCCAAGGATACCTTCTAGGGAAGAGTCCTTCTCTTTAATATTTGACAGGGTTTTGTTCTTTCCTATCATGTGCTTAGAGGTGCCAGTATCAATAAGCCATTTATCTTCAACAAGTATTACAGGCCTAGAGAGTGTAGAGAATAACACATATTCTTTTACCTCTTCACCTCTAGTTTTGTTTCGAGTTATTTCTCCATTCTCATCTTCAGCTAGATGAGCATGATGTATTTTGTTGTTGTTGTTTTTCTTCAATGATGGAAATTCTCTAGAAATATGTCCTATCTTATGACAATTGTAGCATTCATAGTTTGAGTAATTCTTCTTCTTCCTTTTTTGGATTTCTTCTTTGAATGCCTCTAGTTACTCCTTTTGAAGTTTGATTGGTTCTTTCCTTAATATGGGTAGCTAGAGCCTGATCATATTCTCTGAGAAGAGCTTCTCTATTGGGTACTCTAGCTTCTTCGTGTATGCAATATTCCCATACTATGTCAAACATCATACTTTCTTTTATGGAACATAGGGCTTGGATGAATGAGCCCAATGTCTAGTGAGACCATTGAGAGTGGTCATAACCAATTCATCCTCATCAATAGTATATCCAATAGCACTTAGCTTTTCTTTGATCTGGGAGATCCTTGTGAAGTAATCTTGAATAGATTCTCCTTTGCTCATCTTGGTTCCCTTCAATTGATTTCTTAGATTCATCTTTCTGTTGATGTTCTTTCCTTCATACATTATAGAAAGTGCATCATACATTTGCTTAGGTCTCTTCTTGGATGATACTTCAGGGATCAACTGATCCTTAATGGAATCAACAATGATCCTCATTCCTTTGATTAGGTCTTGTTCATGCTTCTCCTTAGCTTTAGCTTCTTCAAGTTCTGCAATCTCATTATTGATGTACTTCTCAAGACCATTTTCTTTCATAATGAGGCCAATCCTATACTTCCAGGATAAAATTTTTTCTAGACCTTCCAATTTGTCCTCAAGCTTAGTGATTGGGGCCATCTTGACCTGTAAATCACTCCAAAATGAAAATTGTCAAAATAGGAGTTTGACCTTACCAGTAGATGTGCTTGGAGGAGGTGATTTGGTTTGTCCAACTGCTTTCTGGAGATCCATAATCTTCAATCCTTGAATCCTACTTGCAAATTTGCAGCACTGTATCTTTTCTGGTTCTATTTTGCTGCAGTTGTTTTGGTTCACTTCCAAACTACGGTTTCAATTTCCCGAATATCTAGCCACCCAAAAAATTTGATCTAGGGCTCAATAGATGCACTCTAGGAGGGCACAAATTTCTATGTAATCAAATCTTCAATCCTCCATCTTTTGCAGAAACTGTAATTTCTTCCGAAGAGAGAGGAAGGGGGATTTCAAATAGGAAACTGTGGAACTTTGGCTTCCCCATTAGTGGGGGGTGTAGGTAAGAGGAGGGGCATGATGGAAGTGTTAGAAGTATATTTTGTTTATGGGTTAGTAGTTTCCATCATGGCACCCTACGTTTTGTACCTAGTATGGAGGTTCACTTATTTGGTTGACAGTGTCATCAAGTGATGAACACCAGTCTCTTTTGGTGGATCCGCAGTGGGGGCTGCGGGAGCAAGTGTGGACAAGGGTGTGGCTGCAACCAATACATAGAGTGGTAATAGGTTTTGGAGTACCATATGCAGAGGAACTAGTGGTGCTAGGTTGGGATGAGCCTGGGCCACCACATTGGTATCGCGTTGAGCTTCGTTCTGGATGAATTGTTTGACATGGGCCAAAGGAAGGCACAGATGGGTATGGTGACCATAAGTGGTGCACAAAGCACACAGATGATTAGTGAGAAACTATGGGTTCTTTCCCAGTCGGTCAAGCTGTTGGGGGTTCTGTGTCAGAGGGTTAGTGTCATTGATATTGGGGGGGTTAGGATGTTTCTTACTTGCTTGCGGTTGATTGTTACCTCAATTTATTCCTCAGTTTTTCTTACCCTACCCTTGTTGGTTGTTGGGGGTGGTTGGTTGGGAATATTTTGTTGAGCAAAAACTTGTCCCATGGAAGTCGAAGGGGATGGGGCTGGAGATGGAGCAGGTTGGCTGGAGACAGAGCAGGTTGCACAGGTCTGCTTAGTAGACCAAAGGAGATGGAGGGGCTACAAATCCATTCACTAGTCCCAAATATGATTGTGCTGTCCAAGTCATCCCATGGGAATGATTATTTGGCATGGCCTATGCATAGGAGGAGGTGGCTCCAGACTAAGCCATCATTTGTGAGTAATCGGGGATGTGGTTTGGTTGCGCAACATTATGGGTTTTTCCTGGGGGGAGTGGCATCATAGGGGGAGCCACATAGTACTGAGGGTGTTGTGTGACATAATTTATGACACCACTTGCAGCATGGGATGCCCTTATCATATCGTGGTGAGAGGTGCCGACACGAGGATGGTCTGGTATAATCGTATATAGATATGCAGACTAAGCATAGATGAGGTCAAAATATTGAGCCTTTAAGATGAATTTCTCTTTAGATTGGGGAAGTTCAGAGAAAACATCCTTGGATATGGGTGGGAGTAAGGTCTTCAAGAACCAACTGAGGAAGATCTTGTCATCCAGTTGGAACTTACACAGGCTACAATGTTGTCACCACTCATGGATGTGGTCTCTGATGTGACTAGAGGTATTCTGATGGTAGGATAACAAGATTTCCACACCCTCATCATATCGGACAGAGAGTTGGAAGTACTAGAGGAACATGAAGGCCAATGAATTGAAATCGGTGTAAGTGGCTGGAGGCAGTTCGATGTACCATTTTGCTGCAACACCTGTAAGTGTGTGATGGAATAACCTCATTCTCATGAAGTCATCGACAATGTTGTTTAATGAACACCATAAACGGAATGACATGATATGGTTTTGAGGGTCCTCTCCTACCTTTCCCTCAAACTATGGTATGTTTGAAGAAAGTTTGGCTGGCATGGGAGGAGAATGAGGTTGATGACTGATGGGATCATTCGTTAACCTAGCCAAACCTGACAAGTTAATACAAGCCATAAATGGTAGGTTAAACCTAAGGTTGGCTCAGGATGGGTCGGCAATGGCATCATAATTTACAAAAGGATAATGTCCATGCATGGATGGGGGTGTATTAGGTTGATCTCCCAAAGCATGGATATTAGAAATGGTCGGGAAAGGGTCGCTGCCCCCAGGTATGTATGGTGGTATAGTAGGAATCGTAGGAGTTGGTGTGGTGCTTCCACTAATGGGTAGCATACCTACAATAGCATGCATAATGGTGGTGTTACCACTGGCAAGGATGCCTATGATAATGGGTGGAAAGGACATGCGTCCACTACCACTTACCCCTCCAAAGAAGGGATCAAGATTTATGTCATCCATGGGGATAGACAGGGTAGTAAACAAATTAGGCTTTGATTGGTAGGAATCCGAGTCAGAATCAGAGGTTGTGTTCCATTCTGAAGGTGATGAGGGTTGTCGGATAAGGTTCCGACGATGACGGTCTAAAGAACCAAATTGAGGGAGATTCCCCTTAAGTCATGATGAAGAACTTGGTGGAGCAATGATGGATTATAATAGTAACTGGTGATGAATTTGGACTCTGGTTTAAATCAGCTTCCTATTGGCTCAAAATAAGTCACTCAGCCACCAAGACTGCTTGAAGACAGCGCTTTGGTTTTTTCCTGATAGGTGGGTATCTAGTCAATCCGATGGGGGTCGGTCCCTGTTTCACTTGGCAGGTCCTCTCAATGGGTAGCTACTTTGGGGTTGTGTGGTACTCCTCAAAATTATTTTTAGTAAAAATCCCAAGTACTTACCACATTTTTTGTGGATGAGACCTATGTCCCAAACCGAATGTTATTAAGTAAATTTGGTTACTTTTAAAATTTCGCTCGGGGTCATGAACCGAGTTTCATTTGATTATTGGTGTGAGTATGTGCACTTGTGTATGAAATTTGTACTTTTACTTTCAAATATGCAATAAATAAATAACAATGGTTTTCCTACAAGAAACAAGCAAAGGCCTATATCAAAGTAGGTCTGAAAGTAAAAAGTAGATCAGAACAAAGTGCAAGACATAAAAGGGTCTGAAAATAGGTGACTAACTATTATGTTTGCAAACCAGTAGTGTGACTACCCCAACTTTGTATCAATCAAATCAAAGAGGGAGTGTTGGGATCTGAACAACATGGAAACAAGTCCACCCGTATATCCATGGGTCAAACCCCAAGTTCCCAGTGCTCAACAAGGAGGATGCTAACGCTGTGAGACCCCCAGCGGTCATCCAATCCCCATAGCATCCAAAGTCACTTCTATTTAATTGAGAAGAAAAATAATGAAGTGGATTCATATTACTAAACTTACTTAACAACCCGTCGTATCTTAGAATACCCAGGAGGGTGATGAATGAGTAGAGGAGGAGGGGCCAAATAATTAGGTTAATTTCCAACTTTTAAAATACATTACAGAATGTAAATTACATGAATCAACTCATAAATAGACAGGTTGCATTTAACAGGTCGACAGCCATGACTGTGTCACTCAAATAGGAAAAAAAGAGGTGACTGAGCTTAGAAACAAATAGGTCGCACTTAATCGGTGGACAAGCGTGACTAGGTCGCTCAAACAGACCAAACAGAGGAAACTGGGCCACTCAAACTACAAAAATAGGAGCAAATTTTCCTTGGGAGGCAAGTCACGCTTTATGGGGATAAGGCTACGACTTGGGTCTCTCCTAACAGGAAAAAGGCACTCTGGATCGCGGGTTTTGGCCCGAAAGGTGTGACTTGGGCCAGAACCAGAAAAAATAAAAAAAGCAAGCCGACAACGGTCAGAGGAGGTAGGAGTTAGTGCCATATAGGTTCAGATTAGCTGCTCAAGGTTCCAATCAATGGCAAGTGTGAATAAAAGCAAAATAAACACCTACAAAACAAGAGATCTAATGGGATCAACTAGTATGGTCTTTAAAACTATAGGTGGGTTTTCACCCTTGCTACGTGCAAAAGCACCTCACTTCTATCAATGGGGCAGAAGGGTAGAGTTCAATGGAAGAAAGCTACAACAAACAAAATATTATTAAAACAAATTCTATGAGCAACTATGATTAAACCAAATAAAAACAAAAAGCATGAAAATTATACCCTTTTTTTCTAAAAATGGGCCACTGTGCCCAATATTGGTAATGGACCGCCTCTCCGCAGGATGGTTGGTATGGAGGATGCCTCAACATACTGGATGGGAGATGGTGGGGCTATGGAATGATTGGCAAAAAAATTGAGCATTTTGAGAATAATGGCTCCTCAACGTACTAACTAAATATAATAATGAAAATGGGATAAGAATCTTCTCGATCAAGACCTCCATACTATTTTTATGATACTTTTTTAGGGTTTTTGTCTTCTTCTCTCTTTTTTGGTTTTTAAGCCCTTTTTATGTTGTCATCCCTTTTTGGGGTTTTTAAACCCTTTTGTGAGATTTTTTGGCCTTTTTGTGGGTTTTTTGGCATTTTTTTTTAGAGAGAATGAAGATAACCCATAGTTGTGAAGGTCACATGTAAGGGGAAAATAGTAGGAAAATGATGTATGTAGGTGGTTTGACCATGTAGAGTTATGTGAGCAATTTTTTGTGTTAACACATAGTTATCCTTTTATATACTTGTCATAGAATCTTTCATCATTTGTTGTCATAGAGTGCATGAAATCTTCTTCCAAGTGGCACACATTGTCATTAGAGGAAATTTCAATTCAAAATGGACCTCCTAAGGAAAATAATAAAATAATAGTTAAAATAATAAAATAATATTTATTAATTTTGGAGGAAGAAAAGAAAAAAACTACTTTTTTTGTTCATATTTTCGACATATCTCCTTGTTTGTTTACTCAAATTTTGATTGGGAGAGACCGTTGGATGAAGAATTAAATTCGACATCCAATGAGTACCCACTTTGAATACTTTGGAAAGACCTCATTACCCCAAAAATAAGAGATACCTGAAAAAACGTGATGATGCTCGTTGGATGCAGAAATAAATTCCTCATCCAACGAGTACCCACCCTGCATACTTTTGATGGACCCCGCTACCCCAGGAACAAGAGATAAAAAAGAGATACCTGATTGAGGTCCATCAAAAGTATGCAGAGTAGGTGCTCATTGGATGAGGAATTTAATTCCACATCCAACAAGCTCTCCCAATCGAAATTTGAGTAAAAAAATAGGGAGATATGTCGAAAATAAGAACAAAAGAAGTAGTTTATTTTTATTGTACCCATCCCCAAATTTATATTAAAATTTTGTTTAAAACCTATAGGGTATTTCAAATTTAAATCAATTTCATTGGCTAACACATGATAACATGGAATTTGAATTAGGGTTGAAAGGTCCATTTTGAGTTGAAATTTCCTCTAATGCTTCTAGTCTCTCCCTCTTCCATGGCAGTTAATCTGCTTTACCTATTTGAATTCCTTGACTCATTATATGATATTTGAAACAATATAAGCCTATAATAATGTTGCATTACACATTTGTTCAAATTTGGATGAAGATCATGCCAAGTGTGTGGGGAATCTAATCAACCAAAGGCTTCACAAGCTTCCAAGTGTCTTAATGAACCAATGCCACCTTATTTTCTCAGCATTTATCATTTATGTGACTTGTTTAAATGTGAACATGGTAAACTAAAGTCCTTTTGGGCCACATAGCCCCTTATGATAAAATTTGTGTCTTCATCTCAACCTAGGTAACTAGGAGGTTGGTGGAACATTATTTGGAAGTAGTCTTATTTGGAAATCCTTTAATTGGGGACATGGCACAACCTCAAATTCAAAAAAAATACTTGACTCTTAGGCCCATTATTAGTGACATTGGAGGACCAACCCATGATTTATATAGGCACTTAGCCAATTTACTCTCTCTCTTCATTGGAATGAATCCCTCTTTCATCAAGGATTCTTGTTATTTATTAATAAAATTCAAAACACCATCCTTGATGATAGTGACCTTATGGTTGGTTTTAATGTCATCTCTCTCTTGTTTAAATTTCTCATCCCTCAAGTCCTTGACATCATATCCAATATTTTTTATTAAGAAACCATTAATTTGATTTTAATCTATGTTACCTCAACCATCTTTTGATTTAAAGAGAAATTATATGAACAAACTGAGGTTGCAACCATGGGATGTTGTTTATCTATGGTTGTTGCTAACATTTTCATGAAACATTTTTGAAAATTTTGTGTTAAACATCTTTTGTTCATTTCCTTAATAGAATCAATCCTAATATCAAATTTACAATGGAAATACATTACGATGACTCTCTCCCTTTTCTAGACGTTCTTGTCACTTGGTAATCTAATGGATCATTGACACATCAAGTCTTTTGCAAAAATACCCAAACTAATCGATATATCCATGCTCACTCCCACAGCCACACATCTCAAAAGTTTGTTGTCATTAAAACCCTCATTAGTAGAGCCATTTGTATTTAGGATCCCCAACACTTTAATGAAGAAAAGTCTCACCCAACCAAGACCTTCCTTTCCAATGGATATTCCCTTAAACAAATAAACAAATATTTTCACTATATCAAGAATCCCAAACCCAAACCAAAACCTTCTCATCATAACTCTCCCTCTCTTGCAGCGGTCTCCCTTCCTTTTATTGAAGGTGTCACTCATTGCGTATCTAAGCTCTTGATTAAGAAAAATATTAAAATTATTTTCAAACGTCACAAAACTCTTAAGAAAATTTTTCAAAGTGTCAAAGACAAATCTGAACTCCCTCTCTTCTAAGGTGTCTATCAAACTCCTTCTCCTATGGCCAATCCTACATGGGAAACTAGTTGATCCATCCAATATCGCCTAAACTAGCACATTGTTGATACTAATCACAGTCCTATTTCCAAATCTACCATTGGTAAACATTCTTTGAAATCAAAACATCATATCTACTTTGATCAAACTAAAGTCCTAGAACATACTTCTCATTACAACTCACGACTTATTCATGAAGCTCTCGATATTGAAAAGAATCCTGATCATTTTAATGGAGAACATGGTTATACCCTAAGTAAATCATGGAAATCCTTAATTCCTTCCGTAATTTTTGGATTTCTCTCTTCTTAATTAATGTGTATTTAAGATTTTTGATATTATTTTTTGCGTTATTCCTTATCATCATTTTGCAGCTTCATGGTGATTCTATGAACATAGCTGAAGTGTTCACCCCAAGGAAACTTTTAGGGGTGAAATTTATCCCATGGGATATTTTCAATGTGTTTTTCCAAAAACAATTCACCAATTTACATTTTTTGAAGCCATGTTTTACCCAATTTTGATAGGGTAAAATTTTGTTCACTCTAAAAAAACACCAAATTATCATATAAACTATAAAATTTTTATAGAAATTGAAATATTTTTAGAAAAATATGGCCACTTATTTTATAGTTGACATCTTAAGAATTGGTAATATTCACAAGGATTATGTGCTTTTAAATAAGTATGGATCCTTAAAATTATCCCTAGAGCTTCACCCTAAACGTTGGAAAGCAAATTCTACTAAATGTCTCTAGAAGCCTAGATACCATAACCCAAAACAATGTTAAAATTAGAATAATATAAAGTGTATACATTTAATAATTTATCAATAAAATATAGAAATTAATAATGTTGAAACTTCAAATCATTTCAATGACTTTAAAGTGTTTATTCAATTTGGTATATTCAATTTAGTACTAACCAACATCTTATATTCTATATAGGTGCACAATCATTCTTATTCCATTAACCTCAACCATATTTCCTCTTCCATCACACACCTACACCATGCAACCCAAAGTACAAGGTGAGTCTAGTCTTTGACTAACTTCCCCTAATCCTTGAAATTCCATTCCCCCCCGTAGGGTTCCTCATTTATTCCTATAATCCATATGGGTTCATTTCCATTGCATCCATCCAGTGTATATTTACCTATACACTCTAAATTAGTCCTCCATTATAAAACCCCTCATTTATAATTCTTGTGGTTGTACACTGTAATGTCCATTTTCTGAAATTTTAATAAATGAACAATTTTCCACTTTTTCACAATTTTGACTCTTGACTAGTTTTAGTTCCTTGGTCTTGAAATCAGCCCAATTGCTCCCAAATATTTATATAAGGTGTAAGAATGATATAATAACTTAATTATTATTTTTAAGGATGTAATATTTCCCTCCAATCCCTTCTGCAAGTCTGTACTAAATTCTGAACAAGATAAATGATTTTACTAGCAATTTTGGGCTCAAATCCCCCTCAGGGTAACAGGTAGAAATGGCTCACAAATGTGTAGAAACCCACTAAAATTATTAAATTGAATCATGGGATGTTAATAATATATTATAAGAGACTCATATTCATAACCAATGTACCTCCCATGGCTGTTATCACTTCTTTCAATCAGATATAAAAAAACTAGTTTTGGACCCTCAGGAAAATGAGATGTCGTTTGCTCTAATTGCTATGAAAATCGACCCAATGGCCACAAATTGTCAGTTACTGAAATTGAAACCAATAATATACTTTAATTAAATTCCATTTATTCATAAATCATCAATATTTTATACATCGATTAGAATCCATCAAGGTTACAAGAGTTTACAATAAGGTAGTGGGGAAATGGCATTGTTACTTCATTATTGAGAAATAATAGATGCTATTTCTTGGAATTTCAACTTGATAGATTTTTGAAATTAAATATAATATAATTTACATCAGAATACAAAATATTGGAGCAATATAAGCTCCCTCAAAGAGATGAATGGCTCACCAAGTGCACCTCACTCCATAGAGCTTAAATATGGTGAGAAAACTTGAGATGAAAGGAAGAACAAGATGAAATTGAGATGTACACAATATACTGTAGATTTCACCTGTAACTTATGACTCCATTTAATATCCTTGAAATACCTGAGTGGCCTCTCCAAACACCAACTATGATGGGAATCTTTTACCCTCGAAATTGGCTAAGGCATGAACTAGTCATCCACTAGCTCTCTCTCTTCACAATAACAATTTTCACAAATGATCAAAAGGAACCTTATCATGGATGATCCCTAAATTTTATAAACATTATTGGTATTCTAAGGTTCCCAATACATCCATAAACCAAATCTAAGTTGAATTGGTGTGGTTGCTCATGCTATTCCATGTGGCCTCTCTCTTCACCTTCCCTCTTCTCCCAAATTCGAGTAGGAGACTCTTGGCCTTCTCCAACTCCCATGAGTGCCCTATAAGATTCTCTATTCAGGCCTGAGATGTCATATATGTTAGATGCCATCCTTCATATATGAATTGTGTCATAACTGTCATAGAATCTCCATCATTGGTGTCATAGATGTCATAAATGTAAGGGCAATCTAGCCAATTGTCCATGAAACTCCCATTTGGATCTTCCTCTTCCATGTAAGTTAAAATTCATCCCAAATTATACCTATGAATTAGATGGACAAGTATATTAACCTTATAATCCATCCAAAAACATTAGGCTTCCCATATATTCGAGATTTCAAGAGGAGGATACCATTTAACATAGATATTCTAGCTTGAGTGGGCCCCATAGTCTCCATGTGTCTCCATTCTCCATAGTCATTTCATTTTTCACTTGCATTATGTAAGGTTTGTTGTTACACCAAAACCTACAGATGTTGGTAAACATTTGAAACCCAGCACAAGGCTCTATTACCAGGAGTGGTGGTTAGTCCACTTGTTTTATATTCCCAGATGTGTGGTGGTTATACCATGTGGAGGTACTCGATACTCCAACACCCCACCTCCGGCGTAGCTCGAGGGAATTGAACCTGATACTTCAACTTTGATACCATGTAAGGTTCGTCGTTACACCAAAACCTGTAGATGTTGGTGAACATTTGAAACCCACCACAAGGCTCTATTACAAGTAGTGGCGGTTAGTCCACTTGTTTTATATTCCTAGAGGTGTGGTGGTTATACCATATGGAGGTACCCGATACTCCAACACATTCATTTAAGTAACTATATTAAATAAATATTTATTCCTTCTAATGTCTAAACACCATTTATTAGCTTCCTTATTAACTTCCCAATGTTTCCACCCAACCTAGGGAACTGGTAGGATTGATGGAATTTTCCTGCTATGCAATTATTCGAATGGGGACATTATAATCGTCCCCCCCAATATTGCTTGTCCTCAAGAAATTTCATATTTGGATTCTTCAAAATATTCTCCTCTTCCCATGTGGCATCTTCACTTGGTAGATCCTTCCATTGCACCAAGTATTATTTGATTGTTTTGCTCCTCAATCTTCTCTCCCTTGTCTTCAAAACCTTTTTCCGGAATAAGTGTGAGATGTCCTTCATCATCCAAAGGAGGGAGTGTATCCAGAATGACAATTTTCTGACCAATATCTTTCTTGAGACAACAAACATGAAATACAGGAATGATTTTAAGGAACCATACTTATTTAAAAGTGTATAAATGTTGGTGAATATTATCAATTCTTAAAACTCCAACTATAAAATGATTGGTGATATATTCAAAATATATTTTAATTTCTAAGGATTTTATATTTTTTATATAATAATTTGGCGATTATTAAGGTAAAAAAAATTTACCCCATCAAAATTGGGTGAAACAGGGCTTCAAAAATGCAAACTGGTGAATCCTTTTTGGGAGAAAACATGGAAAAATAGCCCACTGTGATAAAATTCGCCCCTAAGACTATCCCTAATGAAATACATTACGAATTTTACTCCCTTATAAAAGTTCCAACTCATATGTTACTTCTCTAATCTTCTGGTTTACCTTGTACATTACAATCAGTATCAAAGCATGGTCTTGGAACCTGTGCATTAATACCATAAATTGAAAAATAAATTGCAACATGTCTTGGTTTCATAATCGACCCACCAAGCCCACTTTCCTTCCTCCTCGGCCAACGAAAGAAGAAATTACAACCATAGACATTGAAGCATGTTTCCAAGAGTATCCAAATTTGAGAGGGGGTATTCATGAAAGGTATTTTTTCCAAGAATATCTTGTCAAGTATGGATTGAGGCACAATAAGGAAAATGTGAACTCATTAAAGAAAAATCATCCTACTTGTGAAAAGAGCAAATATTTATCCTACACTATAAATGAGGAAGTTATAACCACTTTTACGGACATCACATGAAATATGTGGAAGAAATTTTGTTCTAAAGGAGATGAAAATACCTTAGATACACCATTAAAGGAAGAAATAGAGAATCGTGAAGTGGAGCATCAATTACCTCAAGGTGATTTCAGAGAAGAAAATAATGAGGAAGGTGAAGACAATAACACAATCCTTACTAATGGGGGTTGCTCCAATCAAAGAGAATCTATTGATAGACCCTTGAACTATGAAGTAGTACCTACTGATGGGTGCTCACAAATCTATGTTGGTGACATAGAGATCATATTTGAAAATGTTCCTGCAAAGCAAATTTCTCATAAGCATGACAATGAATACGTTGTGAGAGATAATGAAGAACCGATATCAACTTCTCCATCACTACTTGAGCTTCAAGAATTTGATCGAATAAAGAAGAAAGAATAAGAGGAGTTTCACTCCCATGCACCATCCTTCATTGAAGGATCTTTGAAGATGAGTGACGTGGATATCCATGAGGCCCTTAGCATACTCGATGACACTAAAGCATTGGTGTCAAATTATTGTTGGAAAATTTCTTCATTGGAGGAACCATCCTTCCTTGAGGACATGGAGAAGATTCAAAAAGCAATGTGCAACATCGAAGGTAATTTCATGTCTTTTATTTTTGATAGAAATAATTTGGTTGATATATATGAATGTTTACATGAAAAATACTTGAATAATAAGGATATTCATACGCTCATAAGGATATTCATAATTTGGTTGAGATTAAGGAGGATATTCATAAGCTCAAAGCTCAAAATGAGCAACTTCTTGAGAGGTTGCAAGATACTTGTTCTTCCTCCTATGTTTCAAATTGTAATATGGTAGAATATTTGGACGATTGGGATGACATGAGGGATCATGAGAGCCATGGAAAAATTCAGTTTCCTTATGTGTTTGAAGATCATATTTATGAGAGCCAATCACTTGTTGTGGTGGAAGAGGAACTTGAGTTGCCTCTTGAAAATGGTTACACACTTTTTGGAGAATTGCATAATTTCACTACATTGGAACCAACCTATGAGGAAATTTTTGCATTTTTAAGGGAGGTGCATAATCCTACCCCTATGGATCCTTCACATGATGAAAATTTTTCACTTTCTGATCATTTGGGTGAGTTGTTTCTTTCTCCTACATCATACACTTCTACATTTTGCAGCATTCATCCTAATGAAGTATGTGTGAAAGGTTTCTTTTTTATGGTTCCACATGAGGAGTATGAAAGTTCTATCACTCCTTTTGATTATAAAATTATTAGAGTACCAATGTATTTACATTTGAAGCAATATCTTTTGTTACTTTATGATGATACACATCTACACGGGTGCACCTATGATCTTCACTTGAGTCACTTGGAGAC
The DNA here is from genome assembly GCA_001517045.1 of Pseudotsuga menziesii. Lineage (NCBI taxonomy): Eukaryota > Viridiplantae > Streptophyta > Pinopsida > Pinales > Pinaceae > Pseudotsuga > Pseudotsuga menziesii. The sequence continues at coordinate 83,066 of LPNX010474249.1, forward strand.
TAATGATTTTCCTTGCTCCTTGCTTAGTCTATTTTATGTTGGAGGAAATTCATCCCACTCTTGGGTGAAGAGATTTATGATTGAAGAACATTATTACTGGCAAAAACATCCGCTATTATTTCATGATGATATACATATGCATGGGTGTATTGATGAGACTTTCTTGAGCCACCTGAACTCTTCATGTTTTCTTTACTCCTTATTTGGTTAAGACTTTGGTGGAGGTTCATCATTCACTTCTTGGGTGAAAGAAAACATGGCTGATTATATTTATGCACATTATATATTTTTGGAGCAGCATTATGGGACATGGGATCCTCATCTATGTCATTAGGGAAGATCTAATATAATACTTGATGCTTGTGTGTATGGGCCACATGGTGATCTACTTACTTGGATGTATAAGCACTTTCATGATTCTTTGATGAGGTACCTTCTTGATGCACATTTATATGATGTTGTTATGTACTTTCATGATATATATTTTGTACTATTGATGTTTGTAAGGGTTCAATACTAGCAATGGGACCCTAGAATTGTTTTGTTTCATCTCACTTGGAGTGGCAATTCGATTGTTGGTTTGAGAAAGAAAACCAACCTTCAGTTGTTTGAGTTCATCTTTGTAGAGTAGTGTTTATGTTTCCTATGTGGAGTACCTTTTGAGGGATGGATTCAATTTTCACATGCTTGGTGTTCATGGAATTTCATTGTAGACATTTCACACCATCCATGTATCAGGATCATATGGGACCCTAGGATCACTTTGGGTCTCATTGGTTTCAATTTTGGGGGAAACAAGAAGCATTGGAGATTTGTTCACCACTTGAGAAGATGATTGTAATCAGAGTAGTGCAGCAACAAGCATGGTGGTTCCTCTCTAAAATTTTCTTGGAATATTAAGAAGCTCAAAGTTTGGTAACTCAGCACCAACTTCAAAGAATTATACCGAAGCAAAAAGGGGTGAAAGTTCATAAAAGGTTTCCAAAATATGTAGGTAAATATTATTTGCAAAAATTTGGTTTTATATGGATTTGACTAATCCTTTTGGTGTTAGCGGTAATGTTTCAGGATATATCAATATGCATAATCCAGATCTCTTTGCATTTGGGAACACAAAATTGTAGTACACGAGTTCCACTACTCAAGTTGCAGCTAAAAAAAATCAATGAGAAAAACCATAAGAGAGCACTTGGTGCAGGGGAAGGATTACCAAATGAGGATTGCATTTGGGAATATGAATATTTTGCAGCATCCAAATCTGAAATTGCTTGAGAACGAGCAATCTTGTGTGGGGAGGACTGTAATGTCCCCATTTTAAATAATTGGATAGCAGGACAATTCTATCAATCCTACTAGTTTCCTACGTTGGATGGATACATTTGGAATTTTAATAAGGGAGATAATAAATGATGTTTAAACATTAGAATGGAATGAATATTTAATAATGGAGATTATTAAAAAAATACAAGAGAAAATTGAAGTGGCAATGGAACATGAAGACACATGGAGATTATGGGGCCCACACAAGCTAGAATTTCTGTGCCACATGGCATATTCGTCTTGCAATTTCAAATCCATGGGAATCCTAATGTTATTGGATGATTTATAAGGCTAATACACTTGGCAATATGCCTCATAGGTCGAATTGGGAAGGAAATTTAACTTACATGGAAGAGGAAGAGTCAAATGGGTACTTCGTGGACACTTGGGATAGATTCCCTAACATCTATGGCATCTATGACACCAATGATGAAGATGCTATGACATTTACAACATATTGCAGACCTGAAGGCTGACATGTCAGGTTGAAATATGGCATCCAAGAGGAAGCTCATGTCATTTGGGGAAGCTAAATGGGCCCCATAGTCTCCATGTGTCTCCATTCTCCATAGCCATTTCATTTTTCAATTGAATTCATTTAATCAAATCCATTAAATAAATATTTATTCCTTCTAATGTCTAAACACCATTTATTATATCCCTTATTAACTTCCGAATGTTTCCACCGAACCTAGGGAACTAGTAGGATTGATGGAATTTTCCTACTATGCAATTATTTGAATGGGGACATTACATACACCTCCACCCTATTGTAGATAGCCTTCTTGCATATATTGTGGTTGACCCATCCAATTAGGGTATTCATCATGGGTATGGCGAAGGGCATGGTCATTATGGTCATTTTTTAGAACACTCATGATTTTAATTTGGTAGTGTGGGAATCTAAGGGTTTGATGGAACTGACGAGGATGAACACATGGATCCCTTTGAATGAGACATGGATGTCACTGAGGAAAGGGTTAATTACCCTCCTATCACCATTATGGTCAATAAACATGACATTTTAGCATTGTACTGTAACACTGTGATATCCAATCAAGCCATGTGAAAAGAATGTATCGTAGAGAAAGTACCTTTTGGCAAGCAATAAGGTGGGCATTCGAAAAAAAATTTCTCCAACAATGTTTCAATTTGACTACATTCTTCTCTACTTGACCTCCATGTGACACATAAAGTAGAATCTCTCCATTAACTAGGAATTAAATAAGGAATAATCTTCCATGAGGTTTCGAGGAGCGAGGGCACAATGAGTTAGAAAATATTCGATGGAGACCATTGACATCAAAGATTTAGGTATGTCAAGCGAGCTAGGAAACCAACTCAATACTACCACAGAGACACAAACACATCTTTGGTAGACTAACCTAAAGGACTCTTCTACATCTTTGGATGCCATCTTTTATAGACACATGTTCGGTAGACCAGCATCAAAGACCCATCTATTCAAATTACATGGTCGTCAATAAGCTCTAGTTTTTTTTTTTTTTTCATCTTCTATTTGTTAGTCAGCCTTCGTGAAAGTAAGGGATAGCTATAGTTCCGTGCACAGGGACTTCACTTAGTGAACCTCTCACATAGCACGTGCGATCGTGGGATATTAAAGAATACCCTTAATTTTGAGATATATTGATCCAAACTCTTTCTGTTGAAACCCCCTCCCAATACTTTAAACCTTCTGCCCACCGTTTTTTATACCTCAATCCCTATAAACCACCCTACCCACCCCCACCTTAAACCCCTCATCCCCCAATACCTGTAATATATTGGTTTGATTTGTTATAATTTTAAAACCCACAATATGAACTAACGTAATAGGATATTGGCCAACAAGTGAATCCCGTGTGGTTCCGTGTGTGGATATTTTTTGGATTAATATTCTACTTTCCTTTTAGATTTTTGTAGATTGATTTTTAAGAAGATGGCATTTATATGGAATGATATTAGATACAGATAAACTATTTTCCATTAGTTTGCTTTGGTTTCCTTTGAGCAGATGTAATAAAAGATTTTTTGGTAAAAATATAGATATTATTATTAATGGAAGGTCTTTTGTTACGAAAAAATACTGTAACATTTTGCGACAGTAACAAATTTAGAAGAAGATGAAAATAATGGAGCAATATCTGTTTCCTTTCGTCAATATGAAGGCCGAATTTGAAGGGTCGATTCTTATCCATTAATTAATGTATTAATTTATTGATGGTAACCATGAGTCTTTGCTAGTTCAACTAACGACACATGAGATTTTATTTTTCCCAACTCATATCCAATGTTAAAAGGGAAAACAAGTTTGGTTGGAATGGGTGTGTAGGTATTTAGCAGCGTGGCTCTTTTCTTTTTTTTTGGAAAACTTGATGAGAAATGGAGTCATCCAATTATCACGTTACAAAACCAGAAGTGAAGGGAGAGAATTATCTTGGATCTCCATGGTAAATTTAAGAGAGTGAAATCTGTTATGGGTAGAAACACCACGCGACTACATAAAAATAATTTCGTAAATGAAGCAAAACCAAAATTTTGGTTTCAAGGGGTAGCTCTTAGGTTATAGGATTTCTAAATGTTTCATGAAGATGTTGGACATAACATGAGATATACAAGATCCAATATTCGTGTCTTTAGTTTGTTCATAGAACGTGCTTTTAAAGTAAAAGAAAATAGACAAAATCCAATAGTTGTACCTTTAGTTTGTTTATAGAACGTACCTTTAAAGTAAAATAGACTTAAGGTTGATTCAAATAAGATTAAAGGTCTCATGCTCAAAACTATTTGAGAGAATGTCCATGGCTTGGGGTACATGGATTTTGGTGAAAAGAGAAACACCATCAAAATGATCATTAGGTCTCCATCCTCAAGGTGAATATTTTGAATTTTATGAACAAAATAAAAAAAATCCTTGACAAAGGAGGGGGTTTGACCAATGAAAGGGGAAATCGGGGTTTGAGTCAATAATGGAACTAATTGGGGTGCATAGTGCAAATACAATTCGAAGTATTAAAGGAAATGGGGTTCAAGGTATTAAAGGACTTAGAGGAGTTAGGGTCCAAATTAATAATGGAAATTAAAAGTGTGATTAAGATTGGAATTAATAATGGAAATTGGGTTTGCATTATTAAATGAACTAAGTTTTGAATTATTAAGGTCTTACATGATATTGTTTAGCTTTTCTACATTTTCTTATCTTTATTGACTTAATTTATTATTTGGTTCATCTTTTAACCCCCTTTCCCTATACCTAAGCTATATCTCTTATTTTTTATTTACCAAGTAATTATTAATTTTTATTAAGTTATTGGTTTATTAATGTATGATCCCTCCTCATATTTATATCTCACTCTCCTTGCCTGTAGGGGTGTAAATGAAGGAATGTTGTAAAGGAAGTCTCAAGTTCAAATCTCACCCTCACTTATCCGTGCCCCATGCTTGCGGGTTGTGTGTACAAAAAAAATAAAAAAAATCTCACTCTCCTTATTTAATATTTGTACCAATATACTTAACTCTCACTCTCCTTGTTGTGTCTCTCTGGGGTTCTACAACCTAGTATAGAGGAGATGTTGTAACTACCTAACAAAATAATAAAAATAAAAATTTCCCCAAAAAATATAAGCCAGAAAAAACAACCCATTAAAAGATAAAAAAATAGATATCCTAATATTCCTACCTAAGAAAAACAATTCAAAAGTAATAAAAAATAATAATTTTTAATTATTCTAAAAATAAATTTCACCCAGAAAAACTAAATTTCACCAAAATAAAAACTAAATAAAAGAGAATTAAAAAAAAAAGCTGGTTTTAGAAAACCATGTTCCCCTAATTTATTTTATAATTTCTTTATTCCTTCATTTTTGGAATCTTACCCACCATTAGTTTTTCTCTCCCCTAAAAGTACGATCTACTTTACAACACATATTTATACTCTTGTGCTAGACTCTTTTCTTACCATGTGCAGTGCAGTTTCCCTCTTGAAGATGAATAAAGTGTTCACCTGAAATGTAAGTTTCGGGAGCTTCAACAGAGAGAACCAGAAGCGATCGAATCTCCAGGTTCGTTGTAATATTTTGATGAGTATAGCCTTTTCTATTCTGTTCCATATAACCGCTTTTACTATTTTTCTGAGAGAACGGAAACACAGCTCGTGTTCGATCTACATTATCTACCTTTGACGAAAATGAAGAGAAGTCGCAACTTGGAAAACTTAGATATGGAGGAAACGTGG
>LPNX010474249.1:96461-121061 GCA_001517045.1 Pseudotsuga menziesii
ATGAATAATATGGCTTTGATTCTTTGTCATAGAGACAAATTATAATGCTTTGATTGTTAACCAATAAATCTTGAATGTGGTTTATGTGGTAAAAATACCCACATTTTTTCTTATATCATGTTTTGTTAGGCTAACTTCTTCACATATTTTTATTCCTAACTAGATTTTTCTAGCGATGAAATGGATAAAATGGGGGCTGATTTTCTTGAATAAATGAGTAAAACCATAAAGGGAAATGCATAATCCAATTGATCGACCATTATTGTGAACAATAATCCAAGGACAATAAGAAGCTTATATTCGATGACATTTGTGGGAGAATAGCTTGGACATACTACCAATTTTGAACCTATTCAGGATGTTGAGCATTTGCAAAGCCTAGAATTCGATGGTGTAGTGGGACTCATTTCTGATGGCCTTCCAAGAGGGTACCCCTACATGATATTTTCTTCATTTTGTTTGCAGAATATGGTAACAAAAATGTTGTTGCTATGTATAATCCTATAGATGATACATGGGTTATTATTCAAATTTTCTATCTGAAATATCCTTGCCATTATTATTTATGATAAAGTAGTTGAAAGTCGATGACGACAATGCTTTCTCCCAACAAATTTTGTTTTGGGTATTCGAGCATTTTAAATTGTATTTAATGTTACAAGACAAGTGGTGGTGGCAAGAGCTTTATCACATCTTCCTTTACTAACATTTTAATTTTCGTTGACATTATATTTTATTTGTCAAGAATATATTTTGAGATCAAGAAAGATCAAGTGTGCACATTTATGCCTCTTATATATTTAGTTTCTACTTAGTACTCAATGATAAGAGGTCGACCTATAAATATGACCTAAACATTATTGAAATTGTTAGTATTACACCCCAAGACTCTAATCTTTTATAAAATTAGGGAAAATTGTAGGGGAAGAATTTATCCCATGGGATAGATTTGTAACCTTTTTTCCAAAAAAAGATATGCTAATTTTCATTTATTTTCTTAGTTGATTCACCCAAATTCCATGGGACAAAAAAATTTACTCAAAAATTTGCCAAAATTGTCTAGAAACAATATAAAACCCTTAGAAATTTGTTATTTTAGAAAATTATTTCCCAACAATATATGGTTGGAAATTTGCAGATTAGTAAGACTTCCCAAGATTTATACACTTAAAATAATTATGGATCCTTAAAATTTTCCCTCATTAAATCCTCAGTTTCAACCTCTCATTCTTAATCCATGATTATATCCTTTTCACTCCCAATGCATTTTCTCCTTTTAGTGGTTGATTCCTAGGTTATACACTTTTTTAATTTATATTTGTTGGATCTCAATAACAATTAGGGAAGGATTTATGCGTGATATTGATGTCGGTCATGGATTTTGCATGTTTTCTCATAATTTCATTGAATGGGTTAACTATTTTTCAAAATTATGTGGAATAAATCTAGGAGGAATTTTATGGGAATAGTGTATAATTGTCTGTATATTAGCATCTTGTAAGTTAAGATTTATACAGCTTTGAAATATCTACCTATCTACTTAAACTTTTTCTTTATTTTTTCAATGTACATTACTACATACTATGATGCATGGAGTAAGTTGATTCCTTTAGATTAGTGAGTAAGTTAATTCCTTGAAGTCAAGAATGCATATAGAGAAGTGCATCCATAAAATTGTGAAGAATGAAATTCTGTTGAGGATTGACATTCCTGATGACTAAACAGGTGATTGTACTTATACCATCTTTACCAGAAGGTGTAATTCAAGAAATTGATGAAAATCAAAACTTTCAACATTTGGTAGAAGAGGTTGAGTTGATGCTTTCATATGGGGATACTTTAAGAAAACTAATTTTACATTGCTATAAGTTTCATAGTATGAAAATTGGAAAAACAATGGATAAATGTTGAGATTCATATTACACCAAGATACTTTTCATTGCACTCTTGTCTCGCTATATTTTCTAGCCATGTTCTCTACTTGTCTTGATTATTTACGCTTCCAATGTCAACCTTAACATCAAGATCGTTGGAGATACAATGTATAACAAATTTCGACCATGCCATGAGCATGTTATTTGGGAAAATAAGGCACAATTACAATAGGATTCAGAAAACCTAAAAATACATAGTTGAATATACATGTCTCATGTTATTGTTGAGTTTATACAAATTTTAAGATGCAATTTTAATTTGCACCCATTTTTTGTTTGTTGAACAAGACCATGCTTCTATTGTTTATAAGGGAGAATATACCTAGATAAATTCACTGGAAACACTTATGCTTCGAGCAAAGAAAATGTGAATATGCTTACTGATTTGAACCATGGTTTAATGGCATCTCATGTACAATTAATAAATAATAAAGCACTATTGAAAAGGCCTTCAACACATAGAACTAAAAGATGAAATCTACATAATATTATAAAAATTCCAACTTAAACACATTCCTAATGAATTTATGATAGAAACAAATGTATGATCCATTGGTATCATGTCCCCATCCAATTAAGACTACTTGCAAACAATGTTTCACCAACCTACTAGTTCCCTAGGTTTAGGTGGAGGCATAACATTTTGTAATAAGGGAGCTATGTGTTAGAATTTTGATGGTTACACAAGATATAAGAATTTATCATCATAATATCATAACCATAAGAAAAGGATCACTGAAAGAAAGGAAAGCACATCCACACAAAAGAACACAGTTATTTACCCTTGGAAACCCTCATGGGGGAGAAAACTGAGCAAAAATTCTTCTATATAGAATTCAACCAAGTACAATATAAAAACCCAAGAACAAGAATAACAACTCACCTTCTACAGTATACTCTCTCTCTCTCTCTCTCTCTCTCTTACACAACGCTTGAGTGAAAGTGTGTGTGATTGAGAGAGATGACCCCCATATTTATATTAACTAGGTGAGTGAGTCAAATTGAAATATTCCTTTCCATTACCATTCATTAATACCTTTATCTTGTTCCAACTAAAGTTCTCAATAAAATATTTGAACGCTTTGAATATCTAATACACTTCATATTTTTGCTTGAGAAAATACACCCAACAATATCTTGAGAAATCATCTATGAATGTTAAGAAATACCTTGAGTTTCCATAGGAGGTTGTGGGAAGAGATCCTATCATATATGAATGGATCAATTCAATAACTTGCACATCCCTTATTTCCTTCTCCTTGTCATACTTGCACTTTATATGTTTCCCAACAATGCATTCCTTGCATGTGCGTTTGGAAAACTTGATGCTTGGAAGTCATTGAACCATGTTTTATTTTCTCAAAGATTGAAGATATATGTAGTTTAGGTTTATAAAACTCTCATTCCATAGAGTGATGGTCTCATTAGCATGTGAAATTATTGCATTCCCTGAGGAGTAAGGAAGAAAGTGTGAAAATGTGTACATTATTGACTCGTGATCTGCAATACCCATTTCAACAACTTTACCCACGTCATCTTGAATGAATGTAACTCACTTCACTGAATCTGTATGTGTCATTTGATAGACATAGACTAGGTCTGCTGCAATATTAGGCACATATAACACATTGTTGAGTTACCCATTGTGAAGATTGATCCTTCTAATCCCTTTGGTCGAAATCTTAGAGCCATCACCCATGAGGATGGATGGCCCATTGTATGGTGTTAAGAACACGTGTCAATCCTCCTCTTTATTTCATTTGTATATTTTTTTGGAGACATATGTTATGCAAGTCATCCCATTAGTATGTTGTATTATCCCACATTCATAGGGAGTAATAATTGTTTAGATTAGACTTAGTATATAAGTGATTGTTGAGGCCAATGAAGGTATCCAATAGTTATTTGTATTGAGATTGCTCAAAGGAGGTTGCACCCTCGAAGTGGCATGCAATCAATAAAATCTCCTATGTGCTCTTCTATTTATGTTATATTGTGAATATTCATTGTTTATTGCAGGAGGTTCCTCACATATGGTATCAGAGCACTTTCGTTAGAACAAGTGGGAAATTTTGTTTTCTCTTATTATTGGAAATGGAAAAAAAAGAGGGAAAAATTGGGTGGAAAACTTCATATCAATTTATGAAACCTTTTGCACAGATTCAGAAGAAACCAGTTGCAAATATGAATTCCTCTTACAAAAATATGCAGTTTCAAAAAAAATCATCTGATTTGGAGTTCCTAAAGTGGATATGTCGTTGATTTAAAATCAGCCATTTTCCAAAATTTTGCTGACAACTGTGAAAATTGCAAAGTGAAACTTTTTTGACTCGGTGAAAATTGCAGAACGAAACATTTTTGGACATTGAGTGGAATTTATGCCAAATTGTTTCTAGAATTGTGATTATTGCAGTAGTTCTTATTCTTTTCATTAGTATTATTCATTCAAATCATGGAATAAACCTATTGCAGCTGCAACTATCTCCCCAAATTTTTGAAATTTTGGACCCCCTGTTAATTTTTATCTTGCCTAAAATCGTTTGGATCCATGAACTCTATTTTTGTTTTCCTTTTGCTACACGTTTGGACTATTTTGAGGTTAACTCTCTTCATGCTTTTTGGAAAATTGCTTATGTCTAAAACTGCTTTGGGTTGTGGAATTTAAAGTTTGGTTTTTGCCCTTTGATCTGCGATTTCTTTCTTTGTTCTCGGAAGCCTATTTCTCATTCTAACCACTGTTTCGGAGGCCATTTAAACAACGTATTGGAACCATATTTCATTATGAAGCCTCCGTTGTAGACGCTGAACGATGAGTGTTTTGCAGGATAGTCTTGACTTCTCCGATGTCGTGTTGGTATTGTTTTGACTTGTTTGTATTATCAGAGGTTGGTCGAAGTTGAGTCAGGGTTGTTTGATCTTTGTGAAGCCGCTATTTTGGAAGGGAGACAAACTTTTGGGCTAATGCATGACCTTAGGTTTTCCGAACACTTAACGTTTGCATGATTTTTCTGCACCGTATCGGAAAGCTTATGATTCTGAGCGAAGGTTGTAGTCTTTTTGCTTTCCGCCATTACGACTCCCGAGCGAACTAAGTGTCCGCCATATAATTGCTCCACCCTTCAATGCTTTGTTCAGGTTTCATCATTTCGTCTTTTGATCGCGGGGCCCGTAGTCTTTTCATCTTCCTCTATTGCGGCTGCGTAATTCACTAACCTCCCAACGTTGATGTCATTACGTTCGACGACATGGAACTTTACTGCTCGATGCTTTGGTTTTTAGTTCTTCCGACTCCGATAGACTTAATGGTCCTGTGGAACTCATTGTCCATCTGAAACCCGCCATTGTAGGTGTAAGTAAGACTTTCTAGCCGATGTCTTAGTGTTTGAAGCCACCGATAAGGTTGTTTCCCGCCATTTTTGGGTGGCATTTTTTTTCGATTCTTGTTAAGATTTTCACGACGAGAGCGCAGTACAGGGCCTCATCTTGATAATCAATTTTATTAGTGTGGTTTAAGTATTGAAAATATGCAGTCTGTATTAATGATGAAATTTTGCTTTGATTGCAGACAGACTCATAAGATTTTTCAGATCATTGCTGCAAGAAGACATAGCTAATGGATAAAGCTGAGGAAAGTTGGTTGAAAAGCAAAAGGCAGTTACTGAGCTGGTCCCGCTATATGAAATACTTGTAATACTAAAATCCGAAATGTAACACATTCCTTAAATCATAAGCACTCACAAACTGACAAAACTGTGAGAATAAAATGGTCGGGAATCCGGAAGGTCAATGGGCGGGGGCAACTCAAAGGTTTTGGGGTCTTTGTATAAAGATAGGAAAGTTAGAGGTAAGAGGGGATTTTTCCCTGGAAAAAATTGTGAGCTATTGTTTGTAAGAGGAACTACTTCGTTTTACAATAAGAAATTGCAAATTTCGCCTGTTGGAGAAGGTGCTATGTGGAATGTTCAAATGAGATAAAATGAACAATGTTGAAGGGGAACTATTTCGTTTTTTACTGTGTTTCATTAACTGTGAGAACATTCTAACTTTCTGAACCTATGTTCTTGTCTGAATGTTCTCTGGTATATTCTTTGATAATTTCCACTATGAGTAATGGACGTTTTAACTGTTGATGAGCTATCTTGTCATGTATATCTTTATTCATGTTTGTGTGTTTGGTTCTAAGAACGGCTACCAGTGATTTACCTTAACATGTGAATAGTATTACATTACTCATGAATTAATATTTTTCTCTCTAGAGACTGCTTAGTTAGTATATATTTGCTAATTGTGTGTGATTGAGATGCGAGAGAGTCTAAGACGAGAGGTAAGAACCTGCACATGACATTGTGACCATTCCTTGTATCCTTAATCAATATGCATCTTAGGTAGGCACGTGCATATCATACTTAAAGTCAAAAAATACAAAAATATACATGGTGGACCGGGCCGCAACTGGTAAAACCTTTATTTTTGTTACTTGACCTACAGTAGCTAGACCGCAAACCAGACGGATTCCCTACACCAAACAGTCACGGGCTAGTTGGGAATGTTGACTGGGGAGAATCCCTTGCTATTGTTGCCTGTGAATTTCTAGGCCTAAACAAGTTTATGGCGCTAGAAGGAGGGCCGCCAGTGCATGGCTGCTTGAGGAAACCCATTTTCCCAAGATTATTCCACTGGTGACAGTTCAGAAGGCAGTTTGTTTCCTACTCCAATTTCTGAAGAGAAAGGTAGATAATGTTTATTTTCTATGGAAAATGAAGTTGTTAATAATATGAGAAGACACAATAGGGAATACGTGAAGAATATTGGAGGATTACCGATTATTCCTGAATTTCCCATAAGAGAATATAAAAGGAAAGATCATCCTATATTGGAAGACTCGGTGTTGGTTGGAGATTTTGAAGAACTTGTAGAGACAACCCTGCAGGAAGTTGTACAGCCTTTGAATCAAGTAGGCCCAGATACTCCTTACTATTCTCCTATTCATACTACTATTCATTGACCACCTTACTCTCCACCTCGACTCATGGCAGGCGTAAACCCAAATCAGCCACTCAACCCACCAAATCCACCACCTTCCTGGAAAGCCAGATCACCTTTAAACCTAACACCTCCTTTTCATGATTTACCTCAATATTTTGAAAAGATGCTTCCTAAGTTTGATCCAAATGAGAAGATTCTAGTAGATGACCACTTGCAAAGTTTCTATTTCACAATAGAAGGATTAAGGGTTGGGGAATATGAGGATGTGGTTTGTATACTTTTTCCACATGCCCTGAAAGGAGCAACGACGTCATGGTATTTTGGTTTGAAAATTCTATCACTGATTGGGATACCTTTGAAAGGATTTTTAGAAGTAAATATGCAACCCAAAAAACTCATGCAGCTCTTATGAAAGGACTATGTGCCTTAAAGAAAGAAAGAAAAGAGAAGGTGCATAGTTTTACCCAAAGATTCGCAACCTATCTTAAGATTTTTTCTGAAGCCGAAAAACCCTCGGATAAAGTCCTGATTGAATATTATACCTCAGCTCTAGGGCCCGATTTGGCCATGTTTTCCAAAATGAAGGCCAAACCTATGCTAGCTGAGACTTATGAGGAAGCGGAAAAAGTAGAGGCTGAAAGGGAAAGTATCGAATATTATCCTGAACAGTCAGGAGAAAAAAATGTCTAGAGGAAAGCTTTGTTGTGTATTAATCCTAAAGAGGAGCAATCACCAGATTTCGAAGGAATGGAAAAAATGATGCAGAAGCTTTCTAACAGAATCATAGACTTGGAAAAGGAGAAGGAAGCTAAAAAGTTCTATAAGCCTTATTACAATAAAAGGGAAGATAACAATCAATCCCAACCCCCTCTACACAGTCCTGCATCTATGAACTTAATGGAGGTAGGAATGGATAACTTTTGCACCGTCCACCAACAACCTCATTCTGAAAAGAGTTGTCCTCAATGGATAAACTCAATGACATTGGTTATGAATCAACTTCTGGATTCCAAATTAATTGAAGACAATGAGGAAGAAGGGAAAGACAATAATAAATCAATAGAACAATAGGAGGATGAAGCTATGGTTTTATGGGACTGTGTATCATTGTTTGATGACAAGGAAGAAAAAAATATGAGACATAAGGGCCTCTTGGAAGCAAATCTAACGACAAGAAGCCAGGGGTTTATTAAGGAAAATAGTCTTATGCTCCCGAAGATCAAAAGACTGCAAAAGAATGTTAATAAATTTCAAAATAGCTCCTCAACAAATAAAATTCTGGAGTTTACCATCACCAATCAAAATCCTGGACAGATTCACATGCCTACTAAGCCCACCGAAGAAAATAATGTTAGATCGAATCTCACAGAACATAAGATGGAGTATGACATTGTGGATGATATCAAGAAGGTGAGGGCAAACATCTCATTATTTGAAATGTGCAATGTGCCACAACAAAAAGAAAAGCTATCGAAAGCACTTGAAGCATCAAAGGAGAGGATTCCCAGTGACAATCAACCCCAAGAAGAGGAAATCGATGAAGCAAGTATGGGAGGTAAGCCTAAAAGAAAGAATCTACCTTTTCTCCTTACTTTTGAAATCTTCAACCATAACATGCATAACTTCCTAGTAGAATCAGGGGCATCAGTCAATGTCATGCCATTGTCGGTATGCAAAAAGATAAATGGACAACCTAAACCATCTACCTAGAGGGTTGTTCAGTTGGATAGAACGAATGTGAAGGTAATTGGAGAAATGGAGGATGTTCTCGTTCACTTATCTTCAAATGATAAGGTGTGTCAATTCATCAATCTGTGGTGGCTGACATACCGGAAGCTTATGGACTTGTTTTGAGCAGAGATTGGTCGGCTAAGCTGAACGTATATTTTGCCTCATACTGGTCGCATCTGTGGTTTCCATATAAAGGAATCCCAAATCAAATTAAAGTGTTAAGGGAGCCCCACATGAAACACAATGTTACTCAGTTTGAAGAAAAAAATGAACCAGTGGATTCTGTTTTGGGAAACTACTTTATTGAGCTAGAACCAGGAAACTATCAAGCGAAAGAAGCCAGTGATACATCAGACGCTCAGCCTGATCTCCTTTGGTTTTCACAGGCTGATGAAATAGATTGTAAAATAGTAGACTTAGCTGTAGATGTAGATGTTAATTCTTGCACAATAGCGGTTGGCAATTTTTGGACACTTTTCTTTGATGGTTCTAAAACTTTAGAGGGGTCGAGAGCCGACTGTGTCTTGATTGACCCTATGAAAAACAAACATTTTCTTTCATGTAGGTTAGAATTTGAATGTACCAATAACACAGCTGAATATGAAGCATTGGTTCAGGGATTAAGGAAAGCAATTGAATTAAAGGCAAATAATCTGAAAGTGTTTGGAGATTCTGAAATAATTGTAAAACAAATCTGCAATCAAATACATTGCATTTATCCTCATTTAAAAGCTTATCAGAATGAATTTTGGGATTTACTTAAAATTTTTAATGCATTTAACATTGTATCGATTCCAAGACTTAAGAATGCAGCAGCTAACTTGTTGGGCACCTCAGTTGTGAGGCTTGTGCCCTCTAATAATTAGTGCTCTGTTGAATTGTTTTTCAGGCCGTCGGTTCCAGATATGATTACCTATCTACGAGTGTTCAATGATGACCAACAGATTATAGAATTCTTAATGAATGATGAGGCATTCAAAGGGGCGATTATTGATGATGAAGAACATCAGGCCGAGCTAATTCTATAATTTAATTCCTAAGGGAGTTAGGACTTTAGAATGGATGTTTGATTTAAATGAGAAATTTAGAAGACCAGCAAATGTGAAGACTCATAGCTCGTCTCTACAGTTCTAGTTGATTAATTTGGGGACTGAGATGGAGCCTAAATATCTGAATCTAGAAACATGTTGCTCCCCAGCTGAAAGGGATAAGTTCATCGTTCTTTTCAAGCAATACAAAGATGTTTTTGCTTGGACGTATGAAGATATGAAGACATACGACACCAATATTATCCATCATGTTATCCCCATCAAATCTGGAATCAAACCTTATCAGCATCCTTTAAGGAAAATGCATCCAAAATTAGAACCTCAAATCCAAAGTGAAGTTAAGAAACTATTGGATGCTAGAATTATTTTTAAGGTTAGACACTCAGAATGGGTTTCAAATCTGGTACTGGTGAGGAAGAAATCTGGAGAAATCAGGTTATGTGTGGATTTTAGAAACTTAAATCATGCTTCAGATAAAGACAATTATCTTGTTCCACCCATGGAGCAAATACTGCAAATGGTTTCAGGTTCTGAACTATTCTCTTTATTAGATGGATTCTCAGGCTACAATCAAGTATTAGTAGCCAAAGAAGACAGACTAAAAACGACATTCAGGACCAGATGGGGAACTTTTGCTTACAGAAGGATGCCCTTTGGACTCATAAACGTGGAAGCTACCTTTGAGAGGGCCATGGACATGGCTTTCCACAGTCTGATTGGCTGCAGTGCTGTATTATACCTCGATGACATCATGATATTCTCAAAGAAAAGAGAGCAACACGCATTTCATCTAAAGCATATTTTTGAACGCTGCCAAAAATGTGGTATCTCACAAAACCCCAAGAAGTACGTGTTTGTTGTTACAGAAGGTAAATTGTTGGGTCACATGGTGTCTAAGAAGGGGATCTCCATAGACCTAGAAAGGATCAAAGCCATTGAACAAATTCCCTTGCCCCATAATAAAAGGGCATGCAATCATTTATGGGGACAATAAAATTCGTGTGAAGGTTTGTGCCAGATTTTGCTCAAATTGTTAAACCTTTGCAGCAAATGGTAAAGCAAAGTGTACAATTCAAATGGACTGATGTAGAGAAGAATGCATTCAGTAAAATTAAAACAGCTATTGTGCATGCACCCTCCCTCAAAAGTCTAGATTTTGATAAAGATTTTATTCTGTACACTTTCACCTCTGATGATTCACTAGTAGTTGTGCTGACCCAGAAAGAAGATGGGGGAGATGAGTTACCCATATCATTTATGAGAACTATTATGAAAGGAGCCAAATTGAATTACCCTGCTGTGTATAAACAAGCTTACGCAGTGTTCAAAACGGTGAAACAATTTAGACCATATATACTGAATAACCGGACAAAGGTAATAATTCAAAACCCAGCTGTGCGGTCTATTTTCGTACAAAAGGAGCTAGGAGAAAGGAGAGGCAACTGGGTAATAGCTCTACAGGAGTATGACCTCAAATTCAAGCCAGCCTCCATAGTCAAAGGGCAAGGATTGTGTAAACTCATGTCTGAAAGTAAAGACAATGAAGAACAGGACTGGGAAGATGAAGCTGAGTTACATTTGATGGATGTATGTCCTCTTTTCATAGCTCCGGACTCTTGGTATCAAGACCTTGTGCATTACTTTCAAGCAGGATTGTTACTAGAACATTGGAATTCTAAGCAAAGAAGAGCACTACGTCTTAAATCAGCCTCATATCGAATTATTGAAGGAATATTATTCAGGAAGATTTACGATGGAGTTCTTCTTAGATGCTTAGAGAAAGAAGATGCAAATAAGGTAATGATAGATTTACATGATGGGCCTGCTAGAGGACATTTTTCTGGAGATACTACAGCTCATAAAATTCTTAGAGCCGGATACTATTGGCCCACGCTGTTCAAAGATGCACACGCCCATGTCAGAAAGTGTGACATTTGTCAAAGGTGTGGTGGAAGACAAGCTAAAGCAGCAGGACCATTAAAGCCTGTGATGATAACAGAACCTTTTGAGTAGTGGGGGTTGGATATTATTGGGGAGATAAAGAGGAATTATTCTCTGCAACACAAGTATATTCTGACAGCAACCAACTATTTCACTCGGTGGGTCGAAGCCATTCCGTTGCGTAAAGTACATGAAGATGTGGTCATGGCCTTTTTGCAAGACCATATTATGACCAGGTTTGGAGTTCCAATTTATTTAGTTTTCGATAATGATACTTACTTTTCCTCAATTAGATTAACTGCATTTTCTCATGAGAAAGGAATTAAGTTGCATTACTCTGCTAATTACTATCCGCAGGGAAATGGTTTAGCTGAATCCACAAACAAGAATCTGATTAGGATTTTAAAAAAGACAGTAACAAAAAATCAGAGGAGTTGGCACTCAGCGTTACCAAATGCTCTTTGGGTGGATAGGGTCACCCCCAAGACTTCATTAGGTGTGTCCTCGTATACCCTTGTTTATGGAAAATAGGCAATTTTACCCCCCAATATCATGTTACCCTCTTCCATAATCGCTCAAGAATCCAGAGGATCAGATAATGAAGTCTTGCAAATGAGGATATATAATCTCCTGAAGGAAGAAGAGTCTTGATCTAATGCTAGAGAACATTTTAAACAACAACAAGAGGTAGTAAAGAGATGGTTTGATAAACACAAGGATGGAACAAAAGAATTCGAGGTGGGAGATTTGGTTCTCAAGTGGGACCACCCCCATGATGAGAAAGGAAAGCACACAAAATTTCAACAGTTTTGGGTAGGTCCTTTCGAGATTGCGGAAAAGCTTGGCCCCTCAACCTATAAATTACAAGATTTACAGGGGTGGGAAGAGAAATTACCAGTAAGTGGTTTAGTTCTCAAACCTTATTTTTCCTTAGTTTTGCTTTTGTTCTTTTATCTTGTATATAAATAAATTGACTTGGCTGTTTATTTTGATTTATTTTATTTATATTTTGTTTTAGTTTAGATTTTGACTAATTTCAATAAAAGGAGGCAAACTCTTGGTTGCATGGAGAACATCAGAATTTCGGGATGATTAAAGTTCTTGAGTGTAAGACTGTGTATTATTGTTTTATCTGAAAGAATTTCTTCTATTTTAGTAGTTTTCCTGAATGGATATGAACACATTGAATTCTTGCTTAATCCTTGTAAAATAAACCAGGATCAAGATGTTTGGAATACTATTTTGAGGCTTCGTCCATCTCACATTGTAAATTTCCTAGGGAGTGACAGCAAAGGGCCCATGGAAAGGAAGCAAGGTAAACAATATATTATATATAAATGATCCCATGCCAAGAATTGAATGCCAAAAGGAAGATAAGAGTCAAAAGCTCCTATGAAAGAAATATGTATCAAAACAAAATACCAAACCATGTAAGTACTAAATTGCCAAAAGTTCCTCTTCGTCCATGAGCTGAAAGTTGAATACAACTCTCACACAAAAGGACACTATGGATAGAGGATCATGAATGAAAATTCAAAAAGAAAGGCATGTAGGAGGACTCATATGCAAAGAACAAAAGTCCAAAAAAACACAAAAGTGAAAAATGGCATGGGAATGAGGAACAAATGAATATTTATGTTTACCATATGTCACAATCCTGTGGTGTACAAGCTGGAAACTACCTGAAGACAGAGGTAACAAATGAAACTCATTTTCCTGGTCTCAAAAGAGTTATCTTGACTTGGAAATCTTGGTTTCCATTCTCCTAAATTGGACTATCATCAATGATTAAAAGTACATATATTTTCAATTTGAGAAATCCAGATATCTGGAAGAATTCAACATGTTCATTGTTGTCAAATAGTCTGTTACTCAAGAAATAAATTGTTCAGAGATCTAGGTTTAACAGGTAGTCGCCAATTGTTGCAGCTGCAATTGTTTCCCCAAATTTTCAAAATTTTGGACCCCCTGTTAATTTTTCTCTTGCCTAAAATATTTTGGATCCATGAACTCTATTTTTGTTTTCCTTTTGCTAAAATTTTGGACTATTTTGAGGTTAACTCTCTTCATGCTTTTTGGAAAATTGGTTATGTATGAAACTGCTTTGGGTTGTGGAATTTAGAGTTTGGTTTTTGCCCTTTGATCTGCGATTTCTTTCTTTGTTCTCGGAATCCTACTATTTCTAAGGCCGTTTAAAAAACGTATCGGAACCATATTTCCTTATGAAGCCTCCGTTGGGGAAGCTGAATGATGAGTGTTCCGCAGGATAGTCTTGACTTCTCCGATGTCATGTTGTTATTGTTTTGACTTCTTTGCATTATCGGAGGTTGGTCAAAGTTGAGTCGGGGTTGTTTGATCTTTGTGAAGCTGCTGTTTTGGAAGTGAGACAAAATTTTGGGCTGATGCAAGACCTTAGGTTTTCTGAACACTTAACGTTTGCGTGATGTTTCTGCATCGTATCGGAAAGCTTATGATTCTGATCAAAGGTTGTAGTATTTTTGCTTTTCACCATTACGAATCCCGAGAAAACTAAGTGTTTGCCATATAATTGCTCTACCCTCTGATGCTTTGTCTGGGTTTCGCCATTTTGTATTTTGACTGTGGGGCTCGTAGTATTTTCATCTTCTGCTATCGCGGCTGCGTAATTCACTAACCTCCCGATGTTGATGTCGTTCCGTTCAATGACAAGGAAATTTACCACTCGATGCTTTGGTTTTTAGTTCTTCTAACTCCAATAGACTTAATGGTCCTATGGAACTCGTTGTCCATCTGAAACCCACCGTTGTGGCTGTAAGTAAGACTGTTTGGCCGATGTTTCAGTGTTTCAAGGCACCGATAAGGTTGTTTCCCGCTGTTTTTGGGTGGCGTTGTTTTCCAATTCTTGCTAAGATTTTTGCAACGAGAGCGCAGTACAGGGCCTCATCTTGATAATCAATTTTATTAGTGTGGTTTAAGTATTGAAAAGATGTAGTCCCTATTAATGATGAAATTTTGTTTTGATTGCAGATGGACTCAAAAGATTTTTCAGATCACTGCTGCATGAAGACATAGCTGAAGGATAAATCTGAGGAAAGTTGGCTAAAAAGCTAAAGGAATTTACTGAGCTGGTCCCACTATATGAATTACTTGTAAGACTAAAATCCAAAATGTAACGCATTTCTTAAATCATAAGCACTCGCAAACTGACAAAACTTTGAGATTAAAATGGTCGGGAGGCCTGAAGGTCAAGGGGCAGGGGAAACCCAAAGGTTTTTGGGGGAAACCCAAAGGTTTTGTGGTCTTTGTATAAAGATAGGAAAGTTATAGGAAAGAGGGCCTTTTTCCATAGAAAAACTTTTGAGCTATTGTTTGTAAGAGGAACTACTTCGTTTTACAATAAGAAATTGCAAATTTCGCCTGTTGGAGAAGGTGCTGTGTGGAATGTTCAAATGAGATAAAATGAACAATGTTGAAGGGGAACTATTTCGTTTTAGACTATGTTTCATTAACTGTGAGAACATTCTAACTTTATGAACCTATGTTCTTGTCTGAATGTTCTCTAGTATATTCTGTGATAATTTCCACTATGAGTAATGGAGGTTTTAATTGTTGATGAGCTATCTTGTCATGTATATCTTTATTCATGTTTGTGTGTTTGGTTCTAAGAATAGCTACCTGTGATTTACCTTAACATGTGAATAGTATTACATTACTCAAGAATTAATATTTTTCTCTCTAGAGACTGCTTAGTTAGTATATATTTGCTAGTTGTGTGTGACTGAGATGCGAGAGAGTCTAAGACGAGAGGTAAGAACCTGCACATCACATTGTGACGACTCCTTATATCCTTAATCAATCTACATATTAGGTAGGCACGTGCATATCATACTTAATGTCAAAAAATACAAAAATATACATGGTGGAATGAGCTGCAACTGATAAAACCTTTATTTTTGTTACTTGACCTACGGTAGCTGGACCGCAAACCAGATGGATTCCCTACACCAAACAGTCACGAGCTAGTTGGGAAAATTGATTGGGGATAATCCCTTGCTGTTGTTGCTTGCGAATTTCCATGCCTCAACAAAACCTTATCCGCTTAAATTTCGGAAGTACTTGGGAATACCCCTAAAACTCATTGTGAGGAGTACCACATGAACCATGAACTAGCTAGCCATTGAGAGGAGCTTCCAAGTGAAAAGGGAAATGACCTCTATCTGATTGACTGGTCCCACCTGTGATGTAAACCAAGAGTTGTTATTTGAGGCAAAGCGATTATCAGTTTTACATGAGCTGTGGAGTGAGGGGTACTACCCCAATACGCAATTCATTAGAAAACATTGTTGATCAAGTGAATCCCATGAAACTTTACGAAGCCACACATATATGGGGTCCATATCCATTTCTAGTTGATAAAGTGCAGAATTCCATTTCTGAATTTTGGCCATATCTTATTTGATTTATCTCCTTTTACCTTGAATATTCACTGTAACCCTCGTAACACCATTCTTCATATTTCCTTCCTTGAGGACCCTATTTGAAATTCCACTTCTTGAAGCCCAAAATTTTGATTCTCACACAATCGGCTTCAAAATTTTCTGTGGTGTTCATTTCCCATTTTTACTTCCCTATCCCTCTTTGACAAAGTTTATGATTCCTTCACCTTGATTCTAAAATTTGTATTTTCTACTTCCATGTCCCTCAGAAAGTGTCCAAACCTAGTCAAACCCCAATTACCCACCTGAGTTTTTCCCAACTAAAAATTTTCCTTTTCTAAAACCATTTTCGTTTTTTATTTTATACCCATTTCCCTAAAAAAATGCTTATGGTTGTCACTCGGGAAAGCGCAAATAAACAAATGGAAGAAGAAATTACTGCCATCAATACCAAACTCGAATTTCTAGATAAAAAAATTCTCGGCCTCCATATTCTGCATTCACCCATGCGTAACCAACGACAACGTGGGTCTTCTGCAGACACCGGGTCCTCTTCCTCTAGCAATTTTCGTGGGTCAAAGCTTGATTTTCCTCGCTTCAATGGTGATGATCCAACGGGATGGATTTATAGTTCAAAACAATATTTTTGTTTGCATAACACTTTTGATGTCAATAAAGTCCCACTTGCATCCTTTCATCTGGATGAAACCCTTCAATGGTTACAATGGTACATCAAGGATCATGAAGGGTCATAATGAACATGTTTTTTCCAACTCCTTTTGCAATGATTTGGACCTAGTGGTTTTGATGACTTCACAGGAGCACTCACCAATTTTCGCCAGACTAGCATAGTGAGAGAGTATCAGACAACATTTGAGAAATTGGTTAGTCATACAAAAGGATTGTCTGATGCATTCTACAATACTTGTTTTATCAGTGGTGTGGAGGATACAATCCGGTATGAGTTTAAAATATTATTTCCAAACCCAATAATGGAAATCCTAGGGTTGGCTAAGTTGGTGGAGGACAAGATCAGGGCTCAACAACATGCCAAATCCACTTTTGTTAGATTCAGAAATATGGCCCAAATACCTCTAATCCCGCAAACTCCTAGAACCCTTCCTATCAAGCATTTCTCTGAATCCAATATGCGGGTATGTAGGGAAAAGGAGCTTTGTTATAATTATGATGAGAAATTCACCCGGGGACATCAATGTGCTCAAAAAAATCTCTATCTCTTGTATGTGGCTTCTTCACCTGCACTTGAAATTTGTGAGGCTACTTAGGATCTGGTATATGATCAGTTCAACATTCCATGCTTTCCTGTTGACCCTCCTTCTCATGAAAACCACCCAAAGATATCTCTCCATGGATTAGCCAGATTCACCACCCCACAAACCATGCGGGTCAAGGGTTTCTTCAATAATATCCCTCTTACAATACTCATTGATTCTTGTAGCACCCATAACTTCATTGACCCTCAGATTGCTAAATAGGATGATTCTTTTGTGCATCCTTTCTCCAGCTTTAAATTCATGATTTCCAATGGGGGCACCTTACCTTGAAAAGGAAAGTTCTGCAATGTCCGTATCTCTATTAAATATTATAACTTGTTCTCTAACATGTTTTCCATGCCCTTAGGAGGATGTGATGTGATTTTTGGCAGTCAATGGTTATGCACACTTGGACCCATCTTATGGGATTTTGCTTAACTATGGACATAGTTTTAATTCAATGGGAAAAAACACACATTGAAGGGATTACAACCAGGGTCTCTCAGCATCATCATTTCACATCACATGGAAAATATCCTTAAGAATAATTCACACGGTGCCATTTCTGAGCTCCATTTAATTTAGAGGCAACCTTTAGTGGTATCAACTACTCCCTTGGATCTTTCATTCAAATGCACCCTTTAGATGCCCGATTTTTCCAAGCCCTTCACTATTGAGAGTGATGCTTGTGACAATGGACTTGGTTCTGTCCTCATTTAAGATGAACATCCCATTGCGTTTACCAGCAAATCCATTCCTGGTAAGAATTTAGCTGCCTCTACCTATGAGAAGGAAATGGCCTCTATTTTGCATGCAATACAGAAGTGGCGGTCATACGTATTATGGAATCATTTCTGCATCAAGACTGATCACCAAAGTTTGAAATATTTCCCAAAAAATGGGTCTCATCCCCAACACAACAGAAATGGGTTAGAAAACACATGGGTTATTACTATGATATTACTTACAAGAAGGCTAAGGACAACCTTGTGGTAGACTCTCTTTCTCGCACATTTGATGACCATGTTTCTCTTTCATCTATTTCTATGCCTATTCAAATTGGTTACAATTTGTTCAGCAAAGCTATGTCAACGAATCGTCATTATCTGAAATCATCCAAGATTTGGCCAGTAACCCTTTTGTTGTACCACATTACTTTTGGTATGGTTCTTCTCTGAGAGGCAAGGGTCATTTGGTGCTTCCCTAGAGCATGGATCTTAAAAATGTGGTATTCTATGAACACCACGATTCTCCATTAGTAGGGAACTATGGGTTCCTCAAAACGTATGAGAGGAAATGAAGTAACTTCTTCTGGAAGGGACCGAAACAATAAATTCAATAGATGGTTGTCGAATGTGCTTCCTGTCAGTGCCACAAGGGTGAAACTACACTCCTTTTGGGATTTCTTGAAACCTTTTCCCATCCCTACAAGGATTTGGACAGGTATTTCGATGGATTTCATTGAAGGGATCCCTATATCTAGAGGGAATACTGTAATCTTGGTTGTAGTTGATCGACTCTCCACATATAGTCATTTTTTTTCTCTCATCCATCCATATACCGCATCCTCAGTCGCACAAGTTTTCATGGACCAGATATTCCATTTTCTTGGAATCCCTTCTTCAATTGTCTCAGACCGTGACGCAAATTTCACAAGTCATTCTTGGCTCGAACTATTTCACCTCACTAGCACAAAACTGAATATGAGTTCATTTTGTCACCTACAGACAATTGGTCAAACTGAAGTCATCAACAAATTTTTGGAAACTTATCTTTGTTGCTTCACTTCTGAACAACAACATGACTGGGAAAAGTGGCTCCCTCTCGCTAAATGGTGGTACAATAATTCCTATCATACTACATCTAAATTGATTCCATTTGAAGTATTTTATGGTTAGGTACCTCCAGTACTTTTTCCATACACCCCCAATAGTTTACCAGTTCAGGAATTCGACACGGTTCTTCAAAACTGAGATCCGATTCTTCACATTCAGCATGACAATTTTCACATAGCAAGAAACAACATGGCTATCAACACCATTTTGAGCACACTTTTCAATTCGGTGATATGTTTTTTCTTCATCTTCATCCTTACAGAAATCCTCCTTGAAACTCAAAGGGTATCAAAAGCTTGCTCCAAAGTTCTATGGGCCATATAAGGTTTTTCACAAGAATGGATCAATCTCAACAAATCATCTCGACTCCATTTAACTACTTCGAATGGAATGCAAGGATGGAGATTCTGATGAGAGTAAAGGCCTCTATAGACCGACCATGGCAACTGAAGTTGAGCTTAATGTAACAGCAGAGAATATCAAATGGAATAATAGGAGAGATGAGGTGTATGGTCTCTTATGTCTCAGTATTTCCAAATACCTTCTATTTCATCTTGATGGTCTTACATCACCTAATGATGTATGGGAGAAGATTCAAGATTTGTTTGGGAAGACATATAATATGAGGGGTTACCAACTAGAGAATAAGCTAATTTCACTAAGTCCAAGTAGCTTCGAATTCTTGCAGTTATACTTCTCCAAGTTCAAACCATTGGTTTTGAAGCTAAAATAGTGTGGTATTGGTAAAGAAGATTAACAAATAGTATTTTCCATTGTTTTGAAGCTTGGCCATGAAAATGCAGTATTTGTTTCGACCTTCCATGCCACCAAGTTGACAATTCGAAACTGGAAGATTCCTTCACTGGTATATTTCATAGAATCATTAACTTGGGAGCAAGAAAAATTGGTATTGATGGGAACCCTCAAACCTTCCAAAGATAAATATCTGGTTGTTGGAAATTACAAGGTAAATTCCCAACAAAAGAATAAGGATAAGAAACCTCCATATAGAAAAGGAGACAAGTCCAAGTCTCAAGAGGAGTCCTCAAACTCCCAAAAAGAACTTTCAGAAGAAGAAAGGTGAAGGTAGCAAGTGCGCATACTATAATAAGGGATTTCATCCTAAGAGCTCTTGCATGAAGAAGCATATAGATATGCTAAATCAAGTCCTAGAGAAGAAAAACATCTACCTTCATGGTGGCGCAAGCAAGAA
This sequence comes from Pseudotsuga menziesii, assembly GCA_001517045.1. Lineage (NCBI taxonomy): Eukaryota > Viridiplantae > Streptophyta > Pinopsida > Pinales > Pinaceae > Pseudotsuga > Pseudotsuga menziesii. The sequence continues at coordinate 116,840 of LPNX010474249.1, forward strand.
GGATGGAGGATCTAGTTTTGAAGACAAGGAGAATGTTCATGCCCTAGGTGCAAGAACTATAAGATATCTTTCCTTTATAATAGATTTTAGAGATTCTAGGCACATGATTTCAATAAAGGAATCCTTCTCATCTCTTGATTATTCGAAGGGTGAGAATATTTTGCTGGGAGATAACTCAGAAACTAAAAGTAAGGGTAAAGGTAGAATTGATTTTGACCATGGTTCCTTCAATAATTATTTGTATGTGCCAGGTATTACTTTTAATATCTTGTCACTCTACCAAATGAGCCACACTGGGTCTCCTAAGAAGGTTGTTTTCTCTCCCAATTAAGTTGAAATATCTGATATTGTGAATGGTAGAGTCATATCTGAAGTTTTTGTGGAGCATAGTTCAAAATTATACAAGTTCTCACACTTCAAGCCTTTCTCTAACCCCTATGCTATCCTCACTGGTGCAAGGGGTCAACCACAACCAACCCTATCAGCACCTCCAGGATCTAGTGGCTCTTACATTTAGCAAGACTACCAAATTTAGCCCTCAACCAAATTCTACACTAAATTTACCTCCCTACAATTTTGATCCTGCAACAGATTTCCCATAATTATAATCCCGTAACATATTTTCCACATGTGAGTTGCAGGATGTGGGATGCTCAACCAACTTCCCAATGTCTCTCCCCTGCAACTTTCATTCCACCATTTTTTTCCACCGTCATATCTTTATGTCCCTCTCCATGACCGTCGATCTACTTTTTGGTGCGGATCTTACAGATCTTTATAGATCTATCATTTCCCTTTCAACTTTCATTGTGGATCTCTCCTAAGCCATCATATCTTCTCCTACGGATTCAATCTCCGCCGTTCATTTTCTGCAAAAAACTTGTTAAGGAAAAAATTTGTGCGTTGCACTGATTGATCATGGAATCTATCAATCTAGCCTGCAATCTCTAAGATTTATTATCCAAACTCTTCTATGCATGCATCTATAACCTATTTCGACTATTCAAGCATCAATTTCATACGTGAATCAACCATTTCACAGAAATGCACATATATTCAAAAAAACCGTCGAAATCGGCTCTTCACAAATTTATAGTTCAAAAGAGTAAATGGAAAGAGGCTAATAACTCTACAAACAAACAAATACTCTTCCTATTAAGAAAACACAAAAAACACACAGCTCGGCTCTCCTTCTCTAGTCTTCAAAATATGTACAAGTGGAACCTAGATGCAGGTCTGATCTTGATCCCTTCTTGAATTTGGAATGGTAACCCTCAAGAACATAACCCCCTCTACTTCTCTAATCTACCTATTTAATATAAATTATAACCGCCTCATCTTGAGTGGTCCTGCAACTGAAAAATAAACAAACAACTACACATCATGATGAAACACCCTTGTCCAAAATAGCTTGTGGCTTGATCTACATGCAAGAAGTCATGATCCACCATCAGTCGTATTTCTTCTAACAAACTATGACCTATCCTTTAATAACACCTACCATATTAGGTGTTTCATACGATCTAGACTTTCTAGGAAAATAAAATACTTTACACGAAAGTTTACAATGTTTTTACAACTGACCCCTCCTTGGGAAAATGTCTAGAGCTTAAGTCTGATCAAAAATTTAGTAATTGGCCTTGAGAGTTAATTTTTTTGCATCAAACTCCCAAAGTAGAAAGAAAACATGATCTCTTGATCATGCATATTTATCCCACATCTTCCTGGATCCCAAACTTTTGCTTGTTGTTGGCCATAAGCTTCACTATCTTCAGTGTTCTTTGGTTGTAACCTTCCAGAATTCCATACCTTGTGCTATAGTACTCCAATTTATTTACCTTCATCATTCTTCACTCTCCATCTGACTTCACAGTTATTTCCTTGCTTTACTCTACTGTAGCTTTTCTTGGCAAATTGCATCAATTTTCACAACTCATCTATCTCACTCTGTAGCTCTACTTCCTACTGAAAATAACTCTTGTCATTTTCAACTTTCAACTACCTTCTTCCTTCACTCATGAGGATATAAATATCCTCTCTCCATTATTTACTACTGCATATATTCCAAAAGATATTTAAAACATTAAACGGTCTTCTCCATTGCTCTACAATAGATTTATTATTGTCATTCTCAAAACCTTCAGAGCTGATTTCGTTTACCTCTGTTTTGTCAAATTGCTTGAGATATTTTCTTTTCTTTGACTCTGTACCTTCATCTTTAAGCTGCTGGTTACCTTCTTCAACCTTCCTTAGATTAATTTCTGCTACAACTCTTGAGATTGTTGTAGATGCTATCTCAGATATTGGTCCAAATTATGTACCAAATATTGCTCCAAATGATGTCCCAGATATTACTTCGAATGATGTCCCAAATATTGCTGCCACCCTTACTTCCTTTATTCCTTTATAAGCATCTCCGTCTGTAATATCCCTTTTATGTTCCTTGTCTGCAATTTTACTTTCAAAACATAATTTGTCTTTCAGTTTTCTGATTGCAGTCATATACTCAATCACTCCTCTTTGTATAATAGTAAACACATCATAGAATAGTGAACCAATATCTTCTCTTGTCACTTTTATAGCATGAGACACTTCCATAGCATTAATTACAACGTTTCCTTCCTATTCAAATGCTTTCAACAAGAAACTCGGCCATTCATTTACTATTTGATTTTCTTCAAGTACTTCATCAGTATGTTGTATTTCAAGGTCATCATGACTCTTCTCTACCTCTGTCTTGAAAATCTTCAGTAATTGTCTTTCAATTCTCTAATTATTTCTGACAGTCAACCCAGTCTTCCCAAACACTGTATCTTCATATTTGACATATTCCTCATCATTATTCCTTGCTTGGAAATTCTCAGTCTTCTTCAGTTCTAAAACTGACTATCCTTCACCTTGAGACATGTCTATCTCATCTTCATTCAAATTCAATTGTACCTTTAGAATGTTCAGTTTCTCCCTTCCTAGTCTATCTTCCAGAAGACTCATCTCATTCCACAATTCAGTTATCTCACATGGAATTTCTTATGAAAACTTTGTACAATCTTCACAATTCTTTTGTTTGTCACTAAACTAGTTCTCATTGTTAGGATTATTAATCCTCACTTGTCCAAATTTGGTCATATGTCTAAATCGGGAGTCATGTCTAAATCGGGTGTCCATCCCATCTATTTATAGTCATTAACACCATTGAGTACACTTGACCTAATTGGGGCACATGTTTCAGTTACTAAAGTGTGGGGAACACTAATTGAGGCTCATTGCCACTGATTGCACTTTATTTCATCATTTTAGGAGCCTCCTAGACCAATCCCTACAATTTAGGAAGCCACTGGGAGTGCCGAAACCAACCAAGGTCAGTTCACTTCAATTAATGACTAGTCAAGCTAAGTTAGGAGTCAGTTACATTCAGTTCTAGTCCTCTACATTCATTTAGCACTAGGTTTACTTGACTAAACATATGTGGGCGCATTTCTCACCTACCATTGTCAGTTAACCTTAGTCAACACTGAATTTAACACTTGAGTTATGTTTTAGAGCTCTGATGAACTCTGGTTATGGTTTAGACAAGGTCAGTTAACTATTGAGTCCTCCGATAGTGATTTAGAAAAGGTCTTGGTTACCTACAGTCAAGTAGAGTCTAATCAATTCAAACTTCCTCATGTGGATTTTAATTTCTTGTGGCTATTAAAGCCATTGTACTTCATTGTAATGATCTATCTAGTTACTCTTTGATTAATGAAAAGCATTCACAGCTGCAAGCCATTTTTTCACTGTTTCATTCTTCAATAACTGAGTAAATTGTGTGATCTATCATGTGATTTGTGTGTTTTTCTATATATCTATGTGCTCAATTTAATATGGTATCAGAGCCTCAGAAGACAAGGCACTTCTCCTCCTCAGATCTCCTACTGGATCATTTTTTGTTTTGCAGGTACAACTTTGAAATGATTTCATCTCTGATGAGACAAGGTCTCTGTCAGGTGTATATTAGACACGGTAAAGAGTGTTTTAGTAATATTAACTGGCTGAATAAAAGTGATGGAGCTTTTGGAACAATAGCAATGGGTCTTTCTCCTAGCTTGCGCTACCTCATTAGATATATTGAAGACCCGAAGAAACTCTGGACAAGATTGGACAGAACCTTTGGAATGATTTATGAGGATCATAATAGCACTTTGGAGAGAACATCCAGCACCATAATCATCCTTGATCCAAA
>LPNX010474249.1:121319-205222 GCA_001517045.1 Pseudotsuga menziesii
TTGCTTGTAGCTATTCTCATCAACGGTGTGAAGAAACAAGTACCGCAAGTCTCCTACAAAATTGCTGCTAGGGATTTGATTCCATTTCATAGTTTTGGATCTGTTTTGAAACTATTTATATCTGATTTAATTTTTGATATGATATTATTTGGTTCATATTTTAAAATCCAAAAGCATTCAGTCATGCTTGTAGCTTCTCTCACCAATTCCGGTGTGAAAAATCAAGTACCGCACTTTCTCTTCAAAACTGCTGATAGGGATTTGGTGTTATTTTCCTCATATGAGGTTGAGGATATTTTATTATGTGATTCATTATATATTTAAGAATCTATATCATACTATGGAGCTCCAGCATTCGCTCTCAACAGTCCCAGTGCTTCTTTACCATTGATCACATGCTCATCTTCTCACAAAACTATTAAAGAGGAAGATTTTCTGCATCCACCTAGACACCTGCTCCTAACACTTGGGGCTGTTATTAACACTCATGGTGTTCTGTTCATGGATGCAACATATCATTTTATTGAATGTTCTTCACATTCTCTAAATTCTCAAGAACCTTTCCTCACTTTTCAGTTGACTTTAGTTGCTCTACATGGGTCCAGTCTTCATCCAGCAGCTGTCTATATTTCTAATTTAGTTGAGCATATCATTCTTCTTCCAAAGAGGAATATTCCTCCAGACATAATGATGGAGAGGTTCACATGCTAGGCCCCAGGATACCTGTGCACAGAAGAACCAGATTGATCCTGATTCTACCTGCTTAATTACAGGGGGGGATTTTTTTCGATGTGGTTTTTCCCTAGCACCTTGTTTTTGAGCTGTTACTTTACTTTACTTGATGTAATGGGTGATCTATGGTCTTAGTTACCATGGCCCACATATTTTCCAAGTTAGCATTCAGGGGGGGTGTTAGGATTATTAATCCTCCCTTGTTCAAATTTGGGCATATGTCTAAATCGGGAGTCATGTCTAAATCGCCTATCCATCCTGTCTATTTATAGTCATTAACACCATTGAGTACACTTGACCTAATTGGGGAACATGTTTCAGTTACTAAAGTGTGGGGAACACTAATTGAGGCTCACTGCCACTGATTGCACTTGATTGCATCAGTTTAGGAGCCTCCTAGACCAATCCCTACAATTTAGGAAGCCACTGGGAGTGCCGAAACCAACCAAGGTTAGTTCACTTCAGTTAATGACTAGTCAAGCTAAGTTAGGAGTCAATTACATTCAGTTCTAGTCCTCTACATTCAGTTAGCACTAGGTTTACTTGACTAAACATATGTGGGGTGCATTTCTCACCTACCACTGTCAGTTAACCTTAGTCAACACTGAATGTAACACTTGAGTTATGTTATAGAGCTCCGATGAACTCCGGTTATGGTTTAGACAAGGTCGGTTAACTATTGAGTCCTCCGATAGTGATTTAGAAAAGGTCTTTTTTACCTACAGTCAAGTAGAGTCTAATCAATTCAAACTTGCTCATGTGGATTCGAATTGCTTGTGGCTATTAAAGCCATTGTACTTCATTGTAATGATCTATCTAGTTACTCTTTGATTAATGAAAAGCTTCACAGCTGCAAGCCATTTTTGCACTGTTTCATTCTTCAATAACTGAGTAAATTGTGTGATCTATCATGTGAGTTGTGTGTTTGTCTATAGATCTATGTGCTCAATTTAATACTCATGTGACACTAATTTCCCTCCCTTCATCAGAATAGTATTTTGATTTCCTACTACTATGACAACTCTAGAGGTATGTCTCATAGTCTTCTCTTGGCCATTCAAACAAGCCAACTATTCATTGTCCTCAACAACAACAGGTTCTTTCATATGAGACATGATTGTCTCATATTCATCCTTATGATTTCCTTCTTCCATGTCACTGAAAAAAATTATTTGTGACACTGTCTTATCCCTCTCTGTTAGAATAGAATTCTGATTCTCTGTTCTTGTGACAGTCCCAAAGGCCTATCCATCATTCTTACCTTGGCTCTCTAAGTAAACCAAGTCTTTGTTGTCATCATCAAGAACAAATTCTCTCATATAAAACATGATTGTTTCTTCCCCAATAATATTGTTGCCTTCATTAATTAAGGACTATGTAGACTCCTTCTACTACAATAACTCATCTTCTCCTTTGTCATCGCTTGACAACAATTCCATCTGTCGATCCATACGGAATAAATCTTTCACACTTTCATCTTTGTCTATGCAAACTTCAAGAAACATCACCTCTTCATGAAAATTATTAAAACATAGCTTGTCCACTTGAGGTTTCCATTCATAATTAGACTCATATTTCTCTAACAGGTTCTCTAGCAACAACACCTCCCTTTAATCTTTTTCAAGCACTATATCTTTATTAGTATCAGGTTCCATCACAAGAAGCATAACTGCTTCATCGTCATTAGTGTTACTTTCATCACTTGACAAGGAGTTTACAATTTCCTTCTGCTGTAACAATTTATCTTTGTCTTTTTTGAAAAGACACTTTTCCTCATTCCTCAATTGATGACTTCCCACTTCACTCAAGACAACTCCTAGAAATGGATTGTCTTTTGCACAACCTGCAAAAACACTCAAATTATCAGCTTTAAAATCACAAGACCCAATGGGCTTATTTGATGACTCTATCCTCAAATATTCCTGCTATCCCAAGTCTTCTACAAGACTTAGAAAATCCTCAACAACTTTCTTTTCAATTTCCCCAAGTATAACATTTGAATGCTTGATATCCTCCTCTACTTCATCTCGCTATTGGCTATCATCATAAGCCAAATATTTTCTACTTTCAACTTTTGTTACATGCTAAAAAGAAACACTTTCTATTGATTGTCCATAAGTATTTGCATGAGAGCAAGCTCTCTCATCTGCTTCCAAAATAGGAATAAGATTCTGCTTGAATTCATCCTTTGTCTCTTTTATTTCTTGATCCTCATCATATGCCAAGTCTTCCTTGTTTTCAGCTTTCACAGTAGGTTGCAAACCATTGCTTTCACTCAGTTATGCATTTCCATGTAATTGAGACTCAGCTGTCTCTTTTTCTTCTTGAATAGAATTCATATTTTGTCCTCTTCCTTTATCCTTTATGACAATATTAGAAAATTGTCTTTCCTCATTCTTTATACTTGCAAACACACACAAAATATCAGTTTCAAAACATTGAGACCTCTTTGCCTCTCTTGAAGATTCAATATTCAAGACTTCTCCCAGACACCCTCTTGCATTGAGTATCTCTTCTTCATACTGAGCATTCATCAATTGCTCTTTGCTCCTTTGTAGATTATGACACTTGAAATTTATTTTCACAAGAAAACCACATCTCTGGTCTTCCTCCTTCTTCTACAATAGCTCCATCATTACTTCCAGACAGAATTTTATCTCATCCTTCTCTCTCTCATACTTTGCATCACTCAACTGCCTCCATATGCCATTTTCCTGGGCATTTTCTTTCCTCCCTTTGTGGTTTTCTTATGAACCTCTACTATGACTCTCAATAGTCATCTTCTTGATTTTTATTTCACTCTTTATGATCTACACTAACCTCTGCAATAAAAATTCTCTTCCACACTGCAACAACTTACCTCACCAAACCTCCTCTATGCTTGGTCTTTTGGCAAGTACTAGTCCTATTTCTAGAACATTCCTTGAGCATTTACTATGCTCCTTCTAGGCTTACTCCCACAACTCATATGCATGAGAACATAAATTTCCTCCTGTACTTCAAACCTAACTTGAAATACTAGGTCCTTGACCACACTTCACTTGCATTCAGAAACCCTCACTAGTTTCATTCATCACTTCTGCATTCACCGCAGATCGACCTCTATCATGACCTCTTGCTTTGCCTAAGCATGCGGTCATCCTCTTGCACTAATCCTCTCTTCTTTGTTGATATGTCTTCACTCTTTTTTCTATCCCTTTCATTCATACACTCCTCCCAAAGTAGATACCTATGCCTATAATGCACTGCTCGGGAATTTCTCAACAACTTCTATTTTCCAACACACAGGAAATATTTTCCTGCTCTGATACCAAAATTGGTGCACAGGTGGGATCGACCACAGCCAACCCTACTAGAACCTCCAGTATCTAGTGGCTCCTACATTTAGGAGGACTACCAAATTTATCCCTAGGCCAAATTCTTCTCTAAATTTACGGGATGCAGGATGTGGAATGCGAGATGCTCAACAAACTTCCCAAAATCGCTCCCCCACAACTTTCATTCGGCCATTTTTTTTCTGCCGTCAGATATTTGCGGCCCTTTCCATGACCGTCAATCTACATTTTGGCATGGATATCATATATATTTATAGATCTGTTATCTCCCTTGTAACTTCTATTTTGGATCTCTCTTGGGTCGTCATATCTTTGCCTACGAGTTCAATCTCCGCCGTTCATTTTCTACAAAAAACTTGTTAAGGAAAAAATATGTGTCCAGTGGTGATTGATCATGGAATCGATCAATCCATCCTGAAATATCTAATATTAATTATCCTAACTCTTCTATGCATGCATCTATAACCTATTTTTACTATTCAAGCATGAATTTCATGCGTGAATCAACCATTTCATAGAAATGAACAGATATTCAGAAAAACCACCGAAATTAACTTTTCACGAATTTACAGTTCAAAATGGTAAATGCATAGAGGCTAATAACTCTACAAACACACAACTACTCTTCCTATTAAGCAAACACACAAAATACACGGCTCGACTCCCCTTCTTCAATCTTCAAAATATTTACAAGTTGAACCCAGACACAGGTCTAATCTTCCTTTCTAGGAATTTGGAATTCTAACCCTAAAGAACAGAACCCCCTCTACTTCTCTAATATTCCTAATTAATATAAACTATAACCACCTCATCTTGAGTGGTTCTGCAACTGAAAAAAAACTACACATCATGATGAAAAGCTCCTGTCCAAAACAACTTGTGGCTTGATATCCATGTAGGGAGTCATGATCCACCATCACTCCTAATGCTGCTAACAAACTATGACTCATCCTTTACTTACACCTATCATATTAGGTATTTTGTCCTATCTAGACTTTCTAGCAAAATAAAATAAATTGATGCATGTAAGTGAAGTGAGTCTCAATTAGCGTCTATCGGTGTTCCCTACACTCTAGTAACTGGTATATGTGACCCCATTAGGCCAAGTGGACCGAATGGTACTAGTGGACCCAAATAATAATAATATACTCCTAATTTAGGCGAAAATAATCTAATAGATAGTTGGGTCAATGGAGGATTATAATCCTAACGCCCCCCTGAATCCTAACTTGGACAACTATGGGCCTTGGAAACAAGGACATAAGTCACCCATATAGAATATAAAAGATAAAAAATGTTGTTTAATAAAACCGATGAAATAGGGGAAATCCTCATTGGAAAATCCCCCCCTCAAGATAAGCAGAAACATGGAATACAAGCTAATTTTAGAAGAAAATAAGTTTCCTCCTTAGCAAGTAACTTGCAGAAAACACTACTGCAATTTGCAAATCTATGCAATAGTATGGTTCTTCTGTGCAGCAGCATCCTGAAGAAGTGCATGTGAACCTCTCCAAACTAATGGCTATGTATATATGAATATTCCTCTTTGGAAGAATAAGAAGGTACTCAACTGAATCAGAAATATAAATAGTTGCAAGATGAAAACTAGATCCATGTAGAGCAGTTGAAATCAATTGATGAGAGTGAAAAATTTCTTGAGAATTCAAACCATGCAAGGAACACCCAATAAACTGATATATTGCATTCTTGAACATCAAAGCATGTGAGGTAAAATAAGCTCCAAGTGTTAGGATCGCGTGTTTAGGCGGATGGAGAAAGTCTCCAACTTTACTAGTTCTGTGAGGAGATGCGCATGTGATCAAATAGATAGCTAGAGAATCCCTGGGACTGTGGAGAGTGAATTCTTGAGCTCCACAATGTGATATATCTTCAGAATAACCAATAATTCACAAAATATAATATCAGCAAACTCATAAGAAAAAACTAACATTGAATCCTCAACATCAAATTTGAAGGAGATTTGTGGTGCTTGATTTGTCACACCAAAATTGATGAAACCAGTTATAAGAAATACTGAAATCTCTTGAAACTTAAATCCTGAAACAAATATTATCATATCAATTAATTTAGTTCCAAATAGGTTCATCTCGGATCCAAGACTGTGCTCCACTGAGATGGTAGATGCACAATTTTCTCCTTCTTCAAAATTCTTATTTTTGGTGCATGCAATCCTGTAGGAATTTAATGGAAGCTCTAGATTAATGAGAGTGAATGGATCACTCCTATAATCTGGTACTATTTTAAAAATATATGTGGTATTACTTATCTGTGCACCAGCAACATCATTAGATATAGACAAATCAAATTACTCTTCCTTTTGTGAAACAATCACCAGTAAACTATGCACATAATTTAAAATAGAAGAATCATTGGAGAATTTTTGCAAATAATGTAAGGAGATATTTTATTCAAAAATAGAGATTTGAATGTATTCTTCTAGATCATCCATGTGAGGAGATGAGATATCAGATATCTCATACACTTCTAGAGCAGCAGGAGAAGGAGTCACTCCAAGGAAACTTTCTTCAATTCAAAATGACTGTATGGAAAATTCTACTTCTTCTTCATCTTCAACAATTTGCTTTTGTGTAGGAGAGGGAATGAAATCATCATGCTTTATTTTATCTCAACCTCTCTCAACAATTGGGATTTTAGAGTGACTTCCCCTATGACTGCTAGGTCCTCATGATAGAGGGAAGGTGATCAAGGATTCCCTAGAAGCAACCATGTTGTTGGATGATCCAGAATCTATCAAATAAGCCTTTGAGGGAGATAGGATTTCTTGCAAGGAATGGAATCTCTAATGTTATTCAGTCTTCTCTTAATCATCAAAGATATCTTCATCTTGTTGAAGGGAAATATTGTTCTGTACACATAGAGATTTCAACTGGTAGATATGCTTCTTCATACACTGGTCTTCAAGGTGAAAACCCCTCATACAATAGGGACAAATCTTCTTTTCAAAATTCTTTTTCTTAGAGCCCAAATCTCCTTCAAAAGTTTTCTAATTCACTTTAGGATTCAAATTAAGACTAGCCCAAGATAATTTCTCCTGATGATGAGCCCTACTTTGTGGCTTGAAATGTCAAGATTAAATTCTAGCTAACGCAGTATTCACATCTCATGTTCATCACTCACTATGTAAAATCATGAACAACTCCGTGTGTCTAATCTAGTCAACCCATCAGTTATAATAAATTAAAACAAACTAACTGAAGTGGTAGGTAAGAAGTACGTGAGAACTAGCACCTTCCCACATGCATCCATGCATAACTGGCGCTAACTGAACTAGAGAAGAACTAACTAAATGTAACTAAAGAATAACTAAGCTTAACTAGTAACCAACTCACAACAACTGAAGGAGGTTGTTGTTGGGACTCCAAGTGGAACCTAAAATGTAGGGATTGGTCTAGGGTGTGCCTAAAGTGATGCCTACAAGTGTATTCAATCTCAGTTAGCCTCTATCGATGTTCCCCACACTCTAGTAACTGGTATATGTGACCCAATTAGGCCATCTGGACCCAATGGTACTAGTGGACCCAAATAATAATGAAATACTCCTAAGTTAGGCTAAAATAATCTAATAGACAGTTTTTTCAATGGAAAATTATAATTCATAACAATGGAAACAAGAAAACGAATGATTGGAAGAAGCAAGAGAAGCCCAAATATTTTGATGTTGGTTCAAATCCTACCAAACGAAAGAAGCAAGAGAAGACAAAATGCACTTACTGTCACAAATATTTGAATATAGAGAGGGCATGAATGAAGTAAACCATTTACATGATGGTTAAAATCCTCGATAAGAAAAAAATTCCCCTTTGAGATGGTGCAAAGAATAAGGATGGAGGTTCAAATTCTAAAAACAAGGATAGATGCTATGCAATGGTTTCTAGATTTTCTGGATCTTCTCCTTCATCATAGATTTAGGTGCCTCAAGACACATGGATTCTGTTAAAAAACTCCTTCTCATCTCCACATCCATAAAGTGTTCCATCCATCCTCATGGGTGATGACTCTAAGATCCTAGAAAAAGGGATTGGCAGGATCAATCTTGACAATGGGTACTTCAACAATGTGTTGTATGTGCCTGATCTTGCAACAAACCTACTCTCTGTCTCTCAAATGACACATACTGGTTAGTATAAGAGAGTGACATTCACTAAATATTATGTGGAAATTTCATAAATTTCTACAGTAAAATTTGTTGTAGTGGGTATTTTAGATCATGAGTCAAGAATAAACAAGTTTTCACACTTTTGTCCTCACTCCAAGAATCAAGTTTTCCAAAGGTATGTGCAAGGGATGCATTGTTGGGAAGCATCCAGAGTGGTATCACAAGGTGAAGGAAATAAGGTTTTTCAAGTGCTTGAATTGATACATTCATATATGATATGACCTCTGTCCACACCCTCCTATGGAAAATCAATGTATTTGTTAAAATTCATAGAATATTTTTTAAGGTCTTGTTGGGTGTATTTCCTCAAGCAAAATCTGAAGTGTATGAGATCTTCAAAGATTTCAAAGTTTATGTTGATAAGTGGGAAGAATATAAATGTATTAAGAATTAATAATGGAAAGGAATATGTCTATAATAACCTTTATCATCTATGTGAAGTGAATGGCATTCAAATGAAACATTAAGTTCCTTACACATCATAGCAAAATGGTGCGACAGAGTGCAAGAATAGAGCATTGAAGGAGATGGACACATGCACGTTGGAGGATAATTAGTTGTATCCTAAGCTATGGTATGAGGCCATAAATTGTGTTGAATATCCTTATAAAATAGTTCCACACAAATAATTGGAATAGAAAACTCAATTTGATTCTTAGAAAGGTCACAAGCCCAATGTTTTTCATTTCAGGGTTTTTGGCTCAAAAGCTCAGGCTAGAATTCATCCCGAGAATAGAAAATCCTTGCAACCTCAGAGAGAGGAGTCCATAATGGTTGAATATGATGAATATGGAAAGGGATACAAGATATTTTATCCGTCATCTAAACAAACTTTCATTCAGATAAGTGTATAGACAACTAAACAAAGTCACTGTGAAGAGAAAGTATCCTTTTCCTAGGATTGATGACCTTTTTTATCAGATGAGAGGAGAAAAGATATTTTCCAAGATTGATTTAATGTATGTTTACCATCAAGTAATAATAAAGGATGAAGACATTCATAAGACATCCTTCAGAACAAGTTATGGACATTATGATTTTGTAGTGGTACTATTTGGTCTCACAAATGCACCAGCTACATTTATGTGGGTTATAAATATTGTCTTCAGCAGGTATTTGGACAAGCTTGTTATTGTGTTCCTTGATGACATTCTTATTTACTATAAGAATGAGGAAGAGCATGAAGATAATTTTTGATTGACATCACAATTGCTTAGGGAGCATAAGTTGTATGTAAAGTTGAGCAAGTGTGACTTTTATAAAGATAGGATTCATTATTTAGGTCACATCATCTCACATGAGGAAATATCTATAGAACCCAAAAATATTGAGCCCATTATGAATTGGCCAACTCTAAGAAATGTGACAGATGTAAGATATTTTATGGGACTCGCAGGATACTACAGGAGGTTCATTGAAGGATTCTCCAAGGTTGCACATTCCATTGCTTCTTTGCAAAAGAAGGGAATAAATTTTGAATGAACAACAAGGTGTGAAGAAAGCTTCCAGCAGTTGAAGAATCTTCTCACAACTGCACCAGTTTTGAAAATTGCAGACCCATAAAAATATTTTGTGGTGTGTACTCATGCATTAGGTCAAGGGTTTGGAGGAGTTCTTATGCAAGACAACCACATGGTATTCTATGAGTCAAGGAAATTGTAGGATGATGAGAATAACTATGCCACTCATGATTTAAAACTTACAACCATATTACATGCTCTCAAGATGCGGGGGCATTACTTAATGGGCATAAAATTTGAATTAAGGACAAACCACTATGGTCTGAAATATTTGTTTGATCAGCCAACTCTCAATGCTAGGAAAGCTAGATGGATGGATTTTTTATGTGAGTTTGATTTTGAAATCAAACACATAAAAGGAAAAGAAAACCAAGTGGTTGATGCACTCAGCAGGAAGGTGCATGAAATGTGTGTGGCATCTCTTAGTATTTGCCAAACAAATTTAAGACAACAGATTGTTAGTCGTACTATTGAAGATGAGATGTATGTGTGGATAAAGGACAAATTGCAACATCATAGTCTTGAGAATAGGTATGTGGGATATAAATTGGATGAATATGGACTTCTTACTTATAAAAAAAAGAATTTATATTTCAAATGTAGAATGATTGAGGAGAATTGTTATGGATAATATCCATAAATATCCATATTTTGGTCACCTAGGATATCAGAATACAATCGCCACAGCCAGAAAGCAGTATTTCTGGCCAGGAACGAAAAAGGACATTGCTGAGTATATTTCAAGTTGCATGAAATGTCAACAAGTGAAGGTTGAACATCAACACCCAGTAGGTTTGTTGCATCCTTTGACAATTCCAAAATGGAAATGGGAAGTTATTTCCATGGATTTCATTACAGGATTTCCAATGACTTGGAGGCAACATGATTCCATCATGGTGACGGTGGACAAGTTGGAAAAGGAAGCAAATTTTATACCAGTTAATTCCACATATAAGACTGATTCCATTGAAAAAATCATCATGAAGTAGATTTTCATATTGCATGGATTGCCTAAGGAAATAGTCTCTGATAGGGATCCCAAGTTCACTTCCAATTTTTGGAAGGGTTTGTTTGTCGATTTGGGTGTGAAGTTGAACTTCAGCACTACCTACGATCCTCATATTGATGGACAGAAAAACAGAGTGAATCAAGTGCTAGAAGACATGCTTTACATGTATGTGATGGACAAACTAACCAAGTGGGAAGATTATTTACACTTGGTAGAGTTTGCTTATAATAATGGACAGCAAGCATCCTTGGGATGAGTCCATATGAAGCTTTGTATGGAAGGAGGTGTGGGACACTTGTGACTTGGGATAATCAAGTGAACAGGATTGTGCTTGGTCCAGAATTGCTCAAGGAGATGGAGTAGGAGGTTGCAAAGATCAGGAAAAACCTAAAAGCAACTGAGAATAGACAGAAAATCTATGTAGAAAATCATAGAGTGCATAGAGAGTTCAATGTTGGGGATCATGTTTATCTTAGAGTGAAGGAAAGGAAGAGTTCCTTGAAGCTTGGAATTTGTTCCAAGCTATCACCCAGATACCATGGACTATTTGAAGTGCTTGAAAGAATAGGTTCATTTGGATATAGACTTGCATTTACTGCTAGCACTAGAGTTCATAATGTTTTTCATTTTTCTTTGATTAAGAAATATGTACATGATCCTAACCATGTGATAATTTGGTATTTGACTCAGGTGGAACCCAAGGGAGAGTTTTAAACCGAGCCATTACGCATCCTCGACAGGAAGGTCATAGTGCTCCAAACTCGATCTGTTGGACAGGTGAACGTGTAATGGGAACACTATAGTCCTAAGGACGCTACGTGGGAGATGGAGGATGCCATGCAATTGGCACATCCACTTTTATTCAATTTTGTAGAGCACTGAGGGCAGTGCCAGTGTAGCATTTTGTTCAAATTTTGTAAAGCATTGAGGATAGTGCTATTTTAAGTAGGAGGGGAATATAATACCCTAGTTTTGACCCCATGGTATTCAATTGTACATGATGTATATAATGTATTTGAATCATGGCAAGGATATCAAGGCCAAGGCCCTCCCATTGATTGGTGTTTTGTGTATAGGTGATCAAGGTTGATTCCTATAGTTTTTTGTTGGTCATGCACATTATGTTTTGATATATATATATATATATATCATGTAAATATGCAATTAATAAAATACCATAGCTAGATATGGGACTGCAATGTGAAATATATGGGGGCATGACTCCACAAGGGATAGGGAGGGGATTTTGTCAAACCCCCTGAGCCAATAGGATGTGGTCATATGTCAATGGGGAAACCCATGAACCCTCAGCTACATTTTTGTCCTATGTCCTCAATCATTCATTTCTTCTAGAATTTGGTTTAGGAAGTTAATGCCTTGAGCAGAGAAAGGCATGGGAGTCTGATTGAGTGTCTGAGAAAACCTGCAAGTCTGCAACTACATTCTTTCTTCTAAAGCAAGCAGACCTTGGATTGTGTGCCCAGTCTTATCTCTCGTGGTTTGTGCTAAACATTTGGAAGGTTATTCTTCCATCCCGCGATATTTGGGATTATTATTGGATCATTCATGATTATGCTTTTTTTATCAAGGGAGATGCAAAGTGTTTTTGGTTTGAGCAAGGCATTTCTACGCATTATGCAAGTTTTTTCCCCTTTGCTGAGAAGTTGTTTTATGTGTTGTAGCATTATCTTGAACCACATATTTGTTAGAGACCCTGTTTTTCTTGTGTATAGTGTGAAGCCCGTGTGATGTGTTTTCCATGTGGTTTGCTGTGATTTTTATCCCTATTTTTGGCTGGAAATACTTAGGAGTGGAAGAGGCCTAGAATTGGTTGATAAACCTAGTGAAGAGAGGGATCTCACATACAGATCAAGAGGGGCTGGAAAATCCTTTTTGCACACCCTGAATAGCACTGGAAGGGAAGGTATGGCATGAGGGAATTGTGTAGCAGTGAAGGGAATACTTCATTGTGTTAGGAGGTGTAGGTATTGTGGAATTCCAAACTAAGATCTGGTGCAGGTGTCCATAGCTCTATGGTTGAGCTCACTACCTTAGAAATTCTACCTTGCCATTTCCTTAGCAGTCTGAGAAACCCAATTGTAGGTTGGTTTGACTGTGTTTTGATGTGTGTGAGCCATTTCCTTAATATCCTGTGAAACACAATTATATATTGGCTTAGCTAGACAGTCTATGAAACCCAAATGCATGTTGTCTTGACTGTGTGTGTTATGATCTGGCTATGTGTAAGTCTAGTGTTCCCTAGTTCCTTGTGGAAATCATGTCAAGCTTGGGGGTTGTAGTGGTTTTGAGATATTAATGAACACACTGGCCTATGGATGGGTAGAATGTTACAGTGAAATAGCTAGTTGTGGGACAAATTCAACATCCTATTAACCTGTCATAGTAATCTAGGAACTAAAACACAGTCTCCAAAGATATTTCAGACAATTAAGCATGAAAATGGCATAATGGTGCTGCAAAATAAGTAGCAGCTCTATATAATCAATAAAGAATGAATAATACAATACAATGATCATGCAAGATGCATGAATGCCAATACAATTCGAATTCCCAAGGAGGTCATTCGAATTGAATGAATGGGTGTAGCTTAATTGACTGTAAGCCACAGTAAACACACCTAGTTAACCGATTGACTCAACTGAGTCCTAACTAAAGTCAGAGTGCAATGGATGATTGAATCTAACTAAAAGTAGCTCAGACACATGTCACTGCATGCCAACCAACAAGTGGTAGTGCATCATTAACTCCAATGAACCCCGATGAGGTTAACTGAAGTCAAAGTGGCCATGAGAGGTTGTTGGAGGTGCCCCTGTTGACTCTAGTTCATAAATATTAATAAAAATAATAAATATAATGAGTGGGTGCACCTTCACCACTTATCTTAACTGATTGTAACCATTCGTTAGCAATTAGGTTCATTTATGACACTCAGATCACTCCTGGAGTGCTCCTTCTTTGAAGGAGGAAGCCTGGTTAGCCTCCCCGAATGAAGGAGAAGGCTTAGTTGGCCTCCTTAATGGAAGGTAGGTGTGGGTGTGCTCATGTTAATGTCATAGTATGCTCATCTAATGCCGATTAAGTCAATAAAACTTAGGATAGTGGTTTAACAAGGCCAAATCGACCAAATTAAGTGTGCATGGTGGGTAAATGTCTCCAACACCCCCCTTAAGCTATACTTAGGAGAAGTAGAAACATAAAGTGCATGAAATGATAGGGCCCTGGAAACAAAGGACATAGGTCACCCTGTACAATAAGGTAACTCAAACAATGCTCAAAAATAAATCTAAATGAGGAAAATAGGGAAAACCTAGTGGGAACCCCCCCCCCCCCCTCAAGCTGAACACTGAAAGTAGTCTGATCAACTTGATGAACTCACCCCCAATATTGAACGGAGGTAAGTGAACTTATTTTTTGAAAATATTTTGGTGAAGATGTTTGAAATATTCTCATCAGTAGGGCAGTATTGCAGAATGATGGTCTTGTCATGCACTAATTCCTTGATATAGTGCATGTGTATCGCGACATGCTTGGTCCTCTACCTGGTAACTGGATCTATGGATATCTTAATATCACTTTGATTGTCACAAAATAGGACATTTGAAAAATTACTACCAATATCAAACTCTAAAAGAATTGCTTGCAACCAAACAGCTTGGATGCAAGCATTCACCGCTCCTCGGTACTCGGCCTTTGCTGAAGACAATGCTATGGCGGCCTGATTTTTGCTAGACCAGCAAATGGGGACACAAAAAAACATGAATAAATATCCATAAGTAGACTTCTGATCAATAGAATCACCATCCCAATCGGAATCTTTGTAACCAACCAGCTCTAGCTAGGAGTCTGCAGCATAGTGAATGTCGTAGGCCTTGGTTCCCTGAATATACTGGAGGATCGTCTTGGTTTCCTTCTAATTAATATCATGGGGATGATTCATGTATATTGACACATCATTCATGTAATAACATATATCATTCCTGGAATGAGTCAAGTACAACAAGCTACCAATTAGTTGTCGATAAATAGTGCAGTCCATTGGAGGTGTGCTTTTTCCTTCTTCAAGGCTGATCCCTAAAAGGAAAGGGAATGGAGAAGAATTACATTAATCCATGTTAAAATTGACTAACAGGTCTGATATGTATTTGTACTGAGTTACCATTCTCCCATCAAATTTTTTCTCAATTTGGAGCCCCAAAAATTGCTTTAAGAGCCCCAAATCACTCATTTCAAATGCATTGTGGAGAGCAGTTTTGATGACTAAAATAGACGCAAATTTACTACATTTGATCATTAATTCATCAAAATATAAAACAATAATAATAAAATTACCATCATATTACTGTATATACACATTTGGAATTTTTGCGAGAGAAGGAACGCATCCATCTTGGAATACCATTCTTGTGGGGCTTGTTTTAACCCATATAGTGACTTCTTTAGTTTGCAAACCAAAGATAGATAAAAAATGTAGCCCTCGGACTGCTTCATGGATATCTCCTCATGAATATATCCATGCAGAAAGGTAGACTTAACATCCATATGATGCACTTCCCAGTGCATAGATGAAGAAATAACCAAAACTAGGCCGATGGAGTCCATTTTTGCAACCGGTGCAAAAGTCTCATGGTAGTCCACACCTTGGACCTGGGAGAAATGATTTTATACTGGAATTGCCTTATATTTGTAGGTTTTTCCATATTCAGAAACCTTATTCTAAAACACCCACTTACATTGAACCAATTTCCTCCCAGGAGGAAGAGAAACTAGTTCCCAAGTAGTGTTTTTCTGAAGAGAATTCATCTCTTCATCCATGGCAGCTTGCCATCTCGAATACTTACGAGCATGGTAGTAAGAATTAGGATCATAAATTATCATTAAGTAACAAGTTTCAAACAGCAAATAATCAGGACAAGAGAGCGCAATACCTGCTCTTTGGAAATCAGACCAGGTTCTCCTTGGATCATCCGGATTTCCAATGTTATCACCTACGGAGGAGAGTGTCTATCGAGCCCAAGTTGGGAGATGATTTTGTACTTCAGGTTATGATTTATAATATTATGTTTTATATTCACTAATATCATAAATAATAGGATCCAAATCAGGGTCATCACCCCAATTCCATCATCCAAATATTCAGTAGAATAGGAAGGAAATTCAGCAGTTTTTTCCTTCACTAGTTCTTCCTCCTGAAGAGGCTCATCGAACATGACACTTCTTTCAATGATGATATATTTTTTGATGATATCCAGAAGATTGAAACATTTTTATTCATTATGATATCCAATAAACATAAATTCTATGATTTGCGGTTGCAAAGCCCTCCTTTTATCATGTGGAATTCGGGCCCATGTAGTGGACCCAAACACCTGCAGATTCAACACATTCGGCTTGTGTCCGAAGTATGATTTGAAAGGGGTATTACCTTTCATTGATTAGTGTGGAACTCTATTATATATGTATTATGTTTCATTCATGTCTTTATCCCACAAATTTGCAGCCAACTTCTTTGATTCCAGCATACAAGTGGTCATCTCCTTTTAGACCGATTCTTCCTCTCCGCTACATCGTTCTGCCGGGGAGTGTAAGGGACTTAATGTTGCATATAAATACCAATTTGGGAACATATATGTAGTAAATAATTAATATAATAATCCCTACCATTATCATATCTTAAAATATTGATCTTTTTTCCAGATGCATTCTCAATCAAGGCCTTCAATTCAGTAAATTTTTCCAAGACTTCTGACTTCTTTTTGATAAAAAAGACCCATGTGTATCTTGAAAAGTCATCAATGAAATTAAAAATGTACCTTGATACATTAATAGATGTGATAGGCATATTAATGCTGATATTATAATGTATTATTCCAAATATGCATGATGCTCGGCTTGCCTTTCCTCGATTGAACTTATGCTCAAGGTGCTTTCCAACAACACAGCCCTTGCAAATTCCAGTGGTAGCTTTGATGACTAGGAGGCCTTCAACCATAAAATTATTCTGTAATTTATGCAAGTATCTGAAGTTCAAATGGATGAACCTCTCATGCCACAGTATACTAACTTCATTTCCATGAGTCAGCAACATGGTGGGCTTTGCATCCGCCACAAAATGGGAGAACTTGTAGGCTTTTGCATGATGGTTTGCAAGGCCTTCTGATACAAGTTTTTTGGATGCAAGTTCTGTGATCTCTACATCATCCAGGATAAAGGAGAATATCTTGGGAACTCCCATATGTGTCATTTTATAAACACTTAGGAGGTTTGATGCAAGAGATGGTACATACAGAACATTGGAAAAGTAACCATGCTCAAGATCTATAGTACCTTGTCCTTCCGATATGATTGTGGACTCATCTCCCATGTGGATGGGAATGGATTTTTTGGTCTCCAACGATGAGAAAGAGTCTCTTTCATCCATCATGTGATTCAAATATTTAGAATCTATCAAGAGTGCTTTGGACTTCGAAGTGATTGCCATGAGAGAATGGCCTCTTTCATGCTGTGGTTTCCGATCTTGCTGATCTCTCCTCCGAAAGCTTTCTGGAAGATTGATGTGATTTTTATCAAGAAGAGAAGTAGCTTCATCAAGTTTATTTTTCATGCAGGCATGTTCAGGGTGGAAACCCTTCCCGCAGTATGAACACTTGACTTTTTCCTTTCCATGATGCCCTTTTCTTTTGTTCTTCTTCATTCCAAAAGGATCTTCATGCTGTTGGTTTTCAAATTTAGGCTTAGGAGCTTCGAATTTGGTTTTTGGGTTCTTATGTTTATTTCCTTTACCCTTCATATCTTTGGGCCCCAAAGCATAGAGGGCTTGATCATGGGAGGATCTGATGATCCCCGTCTAGACAAGCTTATCATGTTCACTTTTTAGGGACTTAATGAAGGCATTGATTGAAGGCATATTCCATCCAGGGGTTGTGATATTCCCCGCATGGAATGTAGAGACAAACACTGAATAATCATCTCCAATTTTGGAGAGAATGGTGAGGATGAGCTGATCATCTTCCTTCTCCACCTTACATTGCTTCAACAGTAAGACAATATGCTTGAACTTTCTGAAAAAATCATTTAAGGTCTCAAAATTGGAAGGTTGGAGAGATATCAACTTGCTTTCAAGCTGGTAAACTCTCAAATCATCCTGTTTTCCACACAGGGTGTCCAATTTGTCCCAAATTTCCTTTGGAGTCTTTAATCCCGAGAGATGGAAAAGAAGATCCCAGGAAATAGAGAGGCACAAGAATCTGAATGCTTCATCTTTCTTGTTCAAGAATCTGGCTTTGTCTATCACATGAGTAGGCTCTTATTCAGTGTCCATAGTGACCTGGTAGAGTCCTCTAGCATGTAGCTATATCTCCATGTCTCCTTTCCATGCGTGGAAATTGAACGGAGTCAAGAGTTTGACGGAAGAAGCCATCTCAAACTGCTGGAGCGAATGTTTTTCACCTATTAAAACCTACAATTCACAACAAAAGGGGAACCATAAGGTTGGATAGCTTGCACATTTTAGGATTTCATCACACCTAGTATAATTGATCAAGCAAGCTTGATCAACAATTTCTTTACTTGTGGTATTAAGTGGTAAGCCTTGGCTTATGGTGCAATGCTAGAATTTTGAGCTTTTGCTCAATTTTTCATGAAAGATCTATCAAAAGACATGTTTTTGAGAGATCTGAGATTTGCCTCTCCATGAGTTCTGATACCATATTAATCTATCACAGTAACATAGGGACTAAAACATAGGCTCAAAAGAGATTTCAGACAATTAAGCATGAAAATGGCATAATGGTGCTGCAAAAAGAGTAGCAACTCTTTATAATCAATAAAGAATGAGTAATACAATACAATGATCATGCAAGATGCATTAATTCCAAGACAATTCTAATTCCCAAGGAGGTCATTCGAATCAAATGAATGGGTGTAGCTTAATTGATTAGAAGCCACAGTAAACACACCTAGTTAACCAACTGATAAAGTGCCGATTGACTCAACTGAGTCCTAACTGAAGTCGAAGTGCAATGGATGACTCAATCCAAATGAAAGTAGATTAGACACATGTCACTGCGTGCCAACCAATAAGTGGTAGCACATCATTAACTCTAGTGAACCCCGATGAGGTTAGCTGAAGTCAAATTGTCCATCAGAGGTGGTTGGAGGCGCCCCTGTTGACTCTCATAAATATTAATAAAAATAATCAATATAATGAGTGGAGGTGCCTTCACCACTTATTTTAACTGATTGTAACCATCATTTAGCAGTTAGGTGCATTTATGACACTCGGATCACTCCCATAGTGCTCCTTTTTTGAAGGAGGAAGCCTAGTTAGCCTCCTCGAATGAAGGAGAAGGCTTCGTTGGCCTCCTTAACTGAAGGTAGGTGTGGGTGTGATCATGTTGATTTCATAGTGTGCTCATCTGATGCCGATTAAGTCAATAAAACCTAGGATAGTGGTTTAACAAGGCCAAATTGACCAAATTAAGTGTGCATGGTCGGTAAATGTCTCCAACACATCAGAGGTAAGTATTCCATGTTGTATTATTTCTACAATGTATTTGCTTGTGAAGGAAATGGCTATGTTGAATGCTTATGAATATAATGAATTGATGAATTGATGATATGATGAATGATTTCAATGGTTCGGTAGAGTTTATTGTGAAGAATGTTTCTGCATTTTCATTTGTTTATGCCTTGTATGTTTTATGCATTTTTTCCTAAGTTCATGGAGGTTGGAATTCTGTTACAGAGTCAGAATGCTTCTGACTTAGCGTTTCCTCCCATTGAAATCTGCCTAGGGAAGGAGGAAGGTGGAAACTGGAAAAGAGTAGTTGAAACAAGGAAGAAAGATGTTTTTTTCGATTCCAAGATCCGCCTACAGAAAGTGGAAACTGGAAGAAGAAAAGTGCATAAAGTTTTTGAAATAAAAGGTTAAATTTCTGATTCTCGAAGTCCAAAGTCAGAAGGAGAAAGTTAAAAGTGTAGAAAAGGCTAAGGCCGAAAGTTACGTTTTCTGGTTCTCGAGTTCCACACGGAATGGCGGAAGGGTGGAATGAGGAAGGTGGAGTCATGGATAAATGTCTATGTCATTTGATAGTTTTCCAATTTTTGAGTTCCAGGCAGAATAACAGAAAGGAAAAAGGTGGAAAAGTGGTCCAATGTTTCCTTCGAACTTTGGTTTTCTGATTTTCGAGTTCCAGGAGGAATGACAGAAACGTGAAAGGCGAAAACGTTGTCCAAGGTTTTTGTCGTTTGTGAGTATTCTGATTTCCGAGATCCGCCATGGAACATTGGAAAGGAGGAAGGATGACTATGGCTGATTATTTCATCAAAAGGTTATGTTTTTGACATCTGAGTTCCGAAGGAGGAAGGTGAAAGGGAGGAAGACAGAAGGAGGGAGGCCATTGAATGATTCCATCAAGAATATGTTTTTCAGACTTCTGAGTTCCGAAGGTGGAAGGTGGAACATGAGATGAATATCTCCATTGCACGTTGTGCTCCTGGTTCTTGTATTCCACAACAAAAAGGAAGAAAGGGGAGTGTGGAGGGTGGAGTACGGAAATGATAGATTCGGTGTGGAATAGGTGTTTCTGGTCATAGAAGGGATCTATGAAGGGAGTAACGACCGTTACAGTGGTTTCTAAGATTGATTATGAATGTTGAAGAGTGTGGGAACGCCCATACCCTTTTTTTGAAAGGAGAACAATGGTTCTTGAAGAATTTTTTTTAATTATTCTACATTAAGGGGTATGGGGACGTCACATCATTGATCCCTAATCACTTTGAGATGATCAAGGACTTCTTCACAAATTTCAATTCATTGGTGCTTCAGCTAAAAAAATGTGGCATTGAGAAGAAAGAAGAGCTATTGATCTTGTCCATTCTTTCGAAGCTAAGGCCTGATTATTCAGTATTTGGATCAACATTCCATGCAAGCAAAGTAACACCTCAAAATCATAGAATTCCTTCACTAAAAGACTTTATGGAGTCAGTGACTTGAGAATAAGAAACATTGGTGCAAATGGGTACCATTAAATCCAAAAAGGATCAATCCCTTGCTTCAGGTGTTTTGAATCGAGCAAAAGGAAAGAATAAATCCAAATATTCAAAGCAACAAGAGAAGAAGATGAAGGAGAATCCCAAATCTTTAGATGGGGTTTCAAATCCTATCAAGGATATAGAGAAGAAGGAGTAAGACAAGACACAATGTACTTATTCTCACAAAGGTTGGCATCCAGAGAGTGGATGCATGCATAAAACCATTTATGTGATGGTGCAACTCCTTGAGAAGAACAACGTCCCTCTGTCAGAAGGCGCAAGGAAGAAAGAGCGAAGTTCAAGATAAGAGAACAAGGAAATATGTCATGCTTTGGTTATTGTATCATCATGCTATTCATCCTTGATCATAGATTCAGGTGCCTCAAGGCACATGGCATCCATGCATGATTCCTTCTCATCCATACATCCATATAGTGGTCCATCAATCATCATGGGTGATGATTCAGAAATCCAAGCCAAATGGATTGGTAGGATTGATCTTGAATATGGGTACTTCAACAATGTGTTGTTTGTGCCTGATCTTGCAGCGAACCTACTCTCTGTATATACAATGAAACACACAAGTACAACCAAGATAGTAACAGTTATTCAAAATTATGTGGATAACTCATAAATCTCTATCGGCCAAGTTGTTGCATTGGCTTTTGTTGACAAAGATTTGAGAATGTACAAATTCTCTCACTTCCTTCCATACTCCCAAGGAAATTTCCTCTTGTTAGATGCCAATGAGACCATAAAGTTGTGGCATGAGATATCTGGACATCTCAATTATAAGTACCTCCAAGCACTAAGAAAGGAAATCATGGTTTAAGGGATTTTTACCATCAAGTTTTTAAATGGCACTTGCAAAGGGTGCATAGTGGGGAAACATGTTGAGTGAAAATATGAAAAGAGAAAGGCTACAAGGATTGTCCATGTGCTTGATATGATCCATTTAGATATAATAGGGCCTATTCCCACACACTCATATGGGAATTCAAGGTATGTGTTGAATTTCATACATGATTTCTCAAGGTTCTCCTGGATATATTTTTTCAAGCTAAAATCTGAAGTTTTTGAGACTTTCAAAGTGTTCAAAGCTTCAGTGGAGAACATGAGTGGGAATAAAATAAAGGCTCTTAGGACTGAAAATGATAAGGATTATCTCAACAAGAAATTTCAGTAGCTCTGTGAATAATGTGACATCCATATCCAACATTATGTGGCCTACACACCTTAGTAAAATGGTGTTTCATAGCGCAAGAACAAAGCTCTCAAGGATATGTCTACATGCATGATGGAGGCTAAGGATTTGAATCCTAATATATGGGATGAAGCCATAAATTGTTCTGCATATGCTAAGAAGAAATATCCACACAAATAATTGGAAGGAAAAACTCCATTTGAGGCTTGGAGTGGTAACAAGCCCAATGTTTCTCATTTCAAGTTTTTTGGCTCAAAGGCTTGGGCTCGAATTCCTCCCGAGAAGAGAAAGGCCTTGAAAATTAAAAGGCCTCGAAACCTAAAATAAAGGATTCAATTATGGTTGGATATGCTGAATATAAAAAGGGATACAATCTCTTTTATCCCTCATCTTATACAACATTAATTGAAAGGAGTGTACAATTTGAAGAAGAGCCCATGCAAGAGATTGAACTAGATAAGGGGGAATGCTCACATTCTCCACTCCATGATGATGATTATTCCTTTAATTTTTCTAATCTTTATATTGAATATGATGTTTAAAACATTCATACAGATCATGACTCACCCATAATGCCAAACTAGGCTAATAAAACGATACAAGTAGCTGGTGATCTTGTTGGAGATCCACTAGACTCTAGGAAGACTAGATCTGAATTTCACAATGCCTTCTCTACTTGTGAATTGAATATTTTGATATATATTATTTTTTATGGTTGGATCTGATCCTTAGACATATCAGGAAGCATATCTTGACCCAATATGGAAAACAACCATGCAATAAGAGTTCATGTCTTTGCATGACAATGAGACTTGGGAATTGGTTCCCCTACCATCCAATAGGAAACTAGTGCAATGTAAGTGGGTATATAGGAAAAACGTGGATTCTTATGGTTATGATATCAAGTAAAAGGCCAGGTTGGTTTCCAAAGTATTTTCTTAAATCCAAGGAGTGGACTAGACAGAGACATTTGCACCGGTTGCAAAGATGGACTCTATCAAGCTAGTTTTTGCCATTGTTGCATCTAAGTGATGGTAGGTTCACCACATGGATGTAAAGAGTGATTTTATTCATGGTGATATTCATGAGGAAATTTATATTCAGAATCCTAAATGTTTCATTCATTTTCCTTCACTTGTTTTCAGGTTGAAGAAGTCGCTCTATGGACTCAAGAAAGCCCCCAAGGCTTGGTATGCCAAGATGGAGAATTTTCTGCTATCGCTTGGCTTTGAATGATGAAAATATGATTCTAATGTAAATTTTCAGCATAATGGTGATTTATTTCAGGTCATATCGTTGTATGTTGATGATATTTTAATCACTAGAATTTCAATTGTTGGTATAGGTTCAATTAAGTATTCATTGCAGAGTGAATATTTCATGTCTAGCCTTGGATTGTTGAAATAATTTCTTGGCATAGAGATTGAGAAATATGATGTAGGGATCAATTTCAGCCAATTAAATTATGTTGCATACATGTTATTAAAGTTCAAATTGGATAAATGTAAGTCATCTAAATTCCCACTCCTTTCAGGAGTAAAACTATGTGAATTTTGCTCATCTCCATTGGTGGATAGCTCGTTGTATAGGAAACTAGTTATGAGCTCGTTGTATCTTACACACTCTCAACATGGTATGGATTATCCTATAGGTGTTGTTGCAATATATATGTAGTATTTTCATGATATCTATTGGAAGGCTGCAAAAATGATCTTTCATTATGTGCAAGGAACCAAGAACTTTGGGGTACACTATGTTGCTAGACATGATGACGACTGATATTCACTTTCATATTTTTCTACACATTTATTTTAGAGGGTATGTTTTGTTCCCATGATGTTTTCCTCCTTACCTTGGTTATATGGACAAATAAGTTTTTGTAAGAGCTGACTTCAGCCTTAGTTTCCAATGCCTCAATAATGTGAGCTAATTACACTAAGTCAGGATTAAGGGAGGGGTGGGAGAGGGGGGATAGATCATCATACCACCTAGTACCATGGTCACATACATGTAGGAAACAATTTTTTTTGTCTTGTACAATTTTAATATGATCCAAACCTTAGTTATGTTGGTCTAGCAAGGTATTTGTGTGTTTTGGACTCATTAATGCTCCCAAGAGCCCTAATTTGACCATTCTGGAGACACATGCAACCTCATTAATGAGTGATCACTCCTTGGTGTGCTCCCCTTTCATTAAAATAAATAAACTGGTTGACTAGAGGTGCCAATGCATGTATTTTGGTTCTTTTTGGCTCTTTTGGACAATTTATTGCTTCCTAGATCCACTCCCACTTACCCATGCACTCCAACACACCTATCCTACCCTAATTTATATTCTATCATGATTTGGCTATGTTCACACAGGAATTCGTGACCGTTTGAGGTGGTTTGGGAGCTCATTAGTCCACCTAGGGGGTTTTTGAGGTCCAATCTAAGCCATGTATGCATCTGTTACGGAGAGAAATTCCTATGGCTTGGGGTACCACAATAGACAGATTAAATCTAGAAATCAATCCTTCCCTATATGCAAGAGAAACAAAACATCTAACACTAAAGGATATCGATTCGTACCTTATTTCGGATGGTTGATTTAGATCCTCTTTGAGATTTTCTGATCTCAATTGTATTAGCAATTTGCTTCCTCAACATTCAACAAACAAGACAAGCATGCTATATATAATTGTGTTAGACCTACTCTAGCATATATAAAAACTAACATATAAGCATTTAAAAGCATCCATGGATCAAATACTCATTCAAATACACATTATTGGATAGGGAAAGATATTTCTATTAATATAAAACAGATATTACAATAGTGACAACCTCCATTAGCATGTTTGCGAATCGGAGAAATTGAGTCCCCCACTTAGGCCTCCACCACTTCAATCGTCCATATCTCGATAGCAAGCTCACAAGCAAAAGGAAATCTTGGGAAGAACACAAAGTTCTCCAAGGGACAAAGGGATGCAGACTCAAGTATAAGCTCTGGAAATAATGGACTATAGTTTTCTTGCTCTTCAATTCCTCGTTGTTCAATGTATCCAAAGGGTTCCTTATATAGATCTTCAATGGGGTAGTGGAAGGTAAAATCCGAGTGATCTCAAGGCATATGGAAGGCCAAGAGACAAGTGACTCAAATCCACATCAAGGAAAACTCCAAAATCATTTGGCCTTTTGCACACATCTCGATGTACGTGGGTTTAAGGGTCAAATCCACATATATACATGAGAAAGGGATCAAAAGTCACGTATGGAAATTACTGCATGTTTTTAGCGATGATCTTGGAAACATCAAAGGTACAAAAATGGTCCATGGGGTCTAAAGAGTCTGCAGACAAACAGGGAAGGCCATAAAGGTGTGATGCAACATGTGTGGTAAAATTAGCTGTAACAGATGCCCCCTAATGTGTGAGGTCAGAGGTGTCATACGATGTCTGAAATACAGTATAAGTCCATCCCATAAGTGGAGTGATAAAGAACCCAGTGGAAGAACCAACCATCCAATAAATACAATACAATGATCAAACTTTGCAAATAACTGCAAGTACATGTAGCAGTCTCGGATACATAAGAGTACAATGGCCATGAATAGGCATCATACAAAATATGACATGTGTGGTTATCGCCACGTACAATATAGATATCTCAGAATCTCCATGATGAAGATATACACAGGATCATGATCTCCATGAAGGATGAAGATATATAATGGATCAAGATCCCCATAATGGCTGGAAATATCTGACATATACTGGAATCAAGTCACGAGAGCTGAAATCTCATGAACAATGGCATGATCAAGGAGGTAGGATGTATGAGATGCCACCAATTTGGAAGGTCTTCTACACAAACTGCTAGGAGTACATGTCCTACTATGTGAATAGAGGTGTCGAGGTCGAACATAGTAGTCCATTGTCTGATTACCAGTCATTGATGTATACTGTTAACAGACGCGAGATCACCCACCGATAATGAAAATGGGAATCAAGGTACTAGAGTGCAAACTAACAAGTGTGAATAAATGTGTTGAGGTCGAACACTTGAGAGAATCTATCGATTAGGGGACATTGATGTATTCCCAAAAACTGTCAATGGCGAGAAAACCTGCCACCGATGACTGCAAGTCTCAAGGCACTCAAAAATTACTCTAGATTCCTATCCTAGAATAAATGATCTAAAGTTGATGGAATGAAATCCGCTGGAAGGAGGGAATTAAGGCATCCCCCAACATCCAACATGAGGTACTCAGCAAAGCTGTATAATGTGGAAGGACTCAATCATAATGTGCATGAACCAGGAACTGTACCAGGAATGGCCGATATGTAAAGTCAAGATAGCTGAGGAATGGCTGACTCAGGTTTCAACTTCCTTCGAACAAGAGAATAAAGTCGAATGGTGACTAAATGTAGCCAGCATAGACTCGATATATAAAATTGGGACATCTATGCAACAAAGGCTCCATAGGGACTCGAAGCTTAACTAGTCGATGGAGATAAACTTAGAGAAACAAGTACAGCTCCTAAATTCAAACTATGACCCAACCAATGGATGTGAGATACAGTGCTCTATTCGAAGGTGACATGACTCGACTACTGCCAAAGATAACATCTCTTCTTATCCGACTTTTTGGTTTTTTGATTTTTTTTTGGGACCTTTTCAAATATTTTGAAAATCTTGAAAAAGAATAAAAGTACTTTAAAGGTATAGACTAGGAGGAGATGAGTGTCAAGGGACAAACAAAGTAGTTCCAAGTAGCGGAACATACCTATTCTCAATGCAAGGACACACATGTAGGATAGCGACACTCGGGGGGAAGTCCCCTTCTGGTAAAAATAGGGATTCAAGCTGCAAAGGATATACAAAATGGATCTGCATGGCTAGACATGAGATAAGCTCGAGCCATATGGCTGATACTCAAAGTTAGGGAAGCCATTATAAGGCTCAATGAGGTAGGCAAAGCTCATGATAATGCAATTACAACTTGACATAAGGGAGTCCTGAGGAAACAAACCAACAAAAATATGAAGAGGAGTATGAGGCTCTTGAAAAATGACATGGCGATACTATACAATGGACTCCCACACCCTAAAGGACAAAGTGTCGGCATGGGTGCCAAATGAAAACAAGGAGCTAACTAGGGCACCCATGTAAGGTCAAACTCTACCATTCACATCATGTCACTTCTAAAACAGCAAGAAGGTTTCGTGATAGAATAGAATGGGTTCGTACCTAAGGTTATAATGAAATGGTCATAAGGTCATGCAAAATGCAAATGGAGGTGAAATATAACCTATATGCTAGTTTAAACATCATACCTGAGATCGGCACAAATGGGTCAAAACAATGGTCGAAACGCCGCTCAAAACGGTCTCCTACATCATCATATTAGTAAAAAACGGTCCAAAAGGGCCAGGAATGGTTCAAAACTATAGAAAGGGGGTAAATTTTTTCAAAAATATGAAAATTTTCTATAAATAATAAAAAATTCAAAACATTATATATCATTTGAAATTTTTACCCAATTGAGCTCAGAACTTCAAACGTGAATTCCGGGAGTTTTGTCTGGCGAAATCCGACACCATTTTTTCCAGGTAACTTTCCATGCCTTGCTCTTCCATTTGCATGTAATTTTTTTCAAATTCCATGGTCAAAATCAATTTCTAGGCCATTCTAAGTTATTCTCTTCGGCCCACATGAAAATCAAGGATTTTTCTACGTATAGGGCTAGCTATACATGAAAAAATGGCTCAAAGTTGCGTACATACACTGTTGTTTTACAAACAGTCCTGTATGTGACCGTGTTTGATGTTTTCTAAGATAAATATGACCAAAAATCAATGCAAATGTGAAGGATGGTTCTAGAATGGAGGGAGAGAGAACACAGGGATGTAGAAGAGGCTATACAGGGTGATCTAATGGCTCAACAAGCTCTTCGTGCATGTGGGCTATACAAGTTTTGGTGTCTTGGAGGCTTAAGGGCCAAACCAAGACTGCTACAAATGCTAGTAGACTACTGATATCCTGACTCAGAGTCATTCCATATCGACAGGATGTCCATCACTATAGAGGTGGAGGACATATACTTCATTACAGGATTGTCCCAACGGGGGGAAGTGGTGAACCTACATTCTCACGGGACCAGAGGTGGCCTCACCATTGATGAGTATATTGCTATATACTGTTATCTAGACACGAACAAGGCTGGGATTCAGATACCAACAAACGCCATACATGTACTACGCCTGAAGGCCATACTATTGACACTCGGCAGGATAGGAGGGCTAGCCTCACTCCACCAGGCCTTATGGCCCTTGATGTTCTATGCAGTGGAGTGCATGAGACCCATAGTTTACAATTGGAGTACTGCATTGCTGAGTAACATGAAGCAATAGCTCAGTGACAGAAAGATGGGCAGGGTATGAAAATTCAGTTTTAGTAGTATACTGAGCATGTTCTTCTTCGAGTGTGTTCCGGGGCTCATCCCTAGAGTTGATGTTCCTCCTCATGGGGTTCAATATTTGGCCCAGCAACATTGGGCAGATGCGATGCGCAGACTGGGTGGAGGTAGGGTGTCCAACCCCTACCCAGCTGATTTCTTTCCATGGTGGCAGTGGCAGATAGTTGCCATAGATGATTACCCCTATGCGGGGATAGATTTTTGGGGATATATTGACATTCCCTTAGAACCAGGATCAGCATATAGTGACATTGGTAATGAATCCAAACCCTCTTTTTAATTTTTTTGTGTTTTTTTATTTATGGAACCAAAAGACATGTTTTTGCATGATGACACATAGTGACATCTTGTCATGTGTGTGCAGATGTAGGACCACGGTGGCCTGATGGTTTCCCTCATCATAGATGGAGGGGAAGAGGAGATGACATTATGGGTGTGGATGCGGAGCGGATGTTCCAAAGTATCCACACAAACTTTGTGTAGCTGAAACATAGGGTACCCATGGTGCAAGTCAAGTACTTGCCTAATGCCATGTAGCATCAGGTGGTGGGTGTACCATGAGCATGGGTGCAGTTGTTTTCATGGCTAGCTAGAGCCATGGTGACTTTCCACAATCAGAACCCCCCTCCTCCTCCCCAAGCTTAGATACCTAGGAGTGAAACATTTTTGTACTACCGTGTATTACATTTTGGTGGTTCAAAAGCCCCATTTTTGTATTATGACACTTATGTATTGTTACATTTTGGATGTTTAATGAAAGTTTTTTATGATGATTGATTTTATTTATTTACATGTGTAAAAATGTATGTTTGTGATGAGCTTATGGTCTGTGAAACAAATGCCAATATAACACATAGTTAGCATATGAGTCAACAACTTCATTATAAATTCTTGGAACATGTATGTATGTTATGTTGTCAAATTTCCATTCTAACAATATCACATGTAAGAATCTTCGTAGTAATGTTGGATCCCTAACGTGATATAAGCCATTCAGT
The DNA here is from genome assembly GCA_001517045.1 of Pseudotsuga menziesii. Taxonomy (NCBI): domain Eukaryota; kingdom Viridiplantae; phylum Streptophyta; class Pinopsida; order Pinales; family Pinaceae; genus Pseudotsuga; species Pseudotsuga menziesii. The sequence goes on from LPNX010474249.1 coordinate 150,829, forward strand.
TGTGACACTATTAACTGTGAATCAAGATGTACCTTAAGAGAGAGAACATCATGCGAAATGGCATCCCGTAGAAGCTTGATAACGCATTATATTCAGCAACATTTTTTGAAGAGGGCCATAAACATACACCTCCTAAAGATAATACCTGACCCGTAGGAGTATAAATAACCCAAGCAGCAGAGGCTAAGTGTTGAGTGTGATGGCTAGCACCATCATCGAATCCTATATAGACAGAAGACTCGATTGACATCTTCCATAAGAAACGAAAGCTAATCAACAAACCTAATCACCATAAAAAAAAACTTAACTATGCAAAATACTGTACAATGATATACAATAATCAGCTTTGGCTGAGGAGCATGCATAGTAATTTTTAAGATAGAGCCCATTTCTAGGCTCAGCCACGACTGTCCCCTTGTAATCTACTAGCTCATAGGCACCCTTATCTAACACACATTTGACAACGTAAGGACCATGCCACATGGGGTTAAAATTTCCTGCCCCAAAGGGTTCTTTAGCTTGATCCCACAAAAGTACCAAATCTCCTTCACTAAACTTCCTCGAACAGACATACTTATCATATTGGACCTTAACGCGACACGTATTTACCATTAGAGCCACTAAGGCATCTCGGCATTGCTCATCAAGCTTCTCTAAGTGGAACAAACGTTCCTCCAATGGGGAAGTGTCTGGTAAGAGCTCTATGGCTATCTTCAATGAAGGGATTTCAGATTCACCTGGCAAGACAGACTCGACTCCATGTACAAGCTGATATGGAGAAAAACTGGTGGTATTCTTAACCGCGGTTCTATAATCCCACAAAGAAGGATATAGCATGTTATGCTAGTTGGTCTTGGTTTATGCGATGGTTCGTTGGAGAATGGACTTAAGTGATTTGTTCACTGCTTCAACCTGTCCATTCACTTGAGGGTAATAAGAAGAGGAATGCTCCTGCTTATACCCTAACTTCGAGGCCAACTCTTCCATCATCCAATTGTGAAAGTGCCTACCATGGTCAGTGACAAGCTCCTTCGGAATACTGAACCGAGTAATGATCTAGTTCAATATGAAATGCAAGGCTGTCTCACTATCGAATTTAACTGCGGGCATAGCCTCAACCCATTTCGTGAAATAGTCAATAGCCACTATAATATGATGATGCCCCCTAGGTAAAGCTAGGTTGCAATCCATGAAATCAAGCCCCCACTTAGTGAAGGGACTGACGGTGATAATCGGATGTAACGGGGCAGGATGTGAGCGCATATTGTGTGCAAACACCTGGCAAGGGTGGCACTTCTTGACTACATTGACATAATCCTTAAAGATCGATAGCCAGAAATAACCTTCTCTCAAGATTTTTTGGGCTGTACAAAGCCCAAGTAAATGACCACCACACACTCCTCTGTGGCGATCATTCAACACAAGCTCAGCCTCCTCATGAGTTAAACAACGATTTAAAATGGAATCTACCCCATGACAGTATAATGTGTTATCCACTATAAGGTAGTTCTTGGATACGTGACATAACTGTCATCGTTCATCCCGTGAAAGGTGAGCAGGGACCTTCAATGTTTGTAAATATATGATGATATCGCCATACCATGGATCCAAAGTTGAGATCAGGAAAATGTGCTCATCGACAAACATATCTTCACAAACTTCCTCTTCCTCCTTGCTTGGGAAATAATATATAAGCTCCACAAAAATCAATGATTTTTTCAATTTTGTCAAAACAAACTCGAGATCAAATTCTTGCAAGATGACAATCCACTTATTATACTTTCCCCTAATCATCCTTCTAGTGAGGATGAACTGAAATGGATTGACATGGGCTACCACCAAGGTCTGGTGAAGGAGAATGTAGTGTCTCAATCTTTGAAGTGTATGAACGGTAGCTAAGGAAAGTTTCTCCACATGGGAATACTGGATCTCTGCATCTATAAGGTTTCGACTCAAATAATATATGACATGCTCATGGAGCTCCTCATCCTCTTGAACAAAAACCATACCAATCATCTCCATGGACGCAACCACATAGAGAAAAAAGTCACGTCTATAGTCGGGTGGAATAATCATGGGGGCTGATGTTAAGGATTGCTTAAGTGCATCAAAGGAATCTTGGGCTTGCTAATCCCAACAAAAGGTAGTGTACTTATTCAAAATATGCATAAAGTCTCTAGTCAAACTGGCAAAATTAACCATGAATCTCCACAAAACAATTTCCATGCCTTGCAAACATTGAAGATGTCTAATGTTTCTCGGGGGAGACAATTGAAGTATTGCCTCAACCTTCAAGGGATCGACTCTTATAACCTCCCTGGAGACAATGAATCCTAATAAGCAACCAGACTTCACACAAAATATGCATTTATGAGGATTTAACCTAACCAAATAATGGCGGCATCTTTCGAACACTAATCTCAAATGGTAGGAATGACGCATCCTCTAACGAGAATGAGTAGCAAGGTCATCCAAAAAAACTTCAATAATCCATTTGAGATCATGGAAAATCAAGGTCATAGCCTGCTAAAATGTGGCTCTAGCATTTTTAAGGCTGAAAGGCATCTTCTGATATGCAAAGGTACCCCAAGGACAAATAAATGCAGTTCTATGTTGGTCCTCAGGTTTGATCTGTATCTGATTGTATCCAGAAAATCTGTCCATAAAGGAAAATGCCTCGCTTCCCACACACTCATCCAAAATTTGATCATTAAATGATGTGGGAAATTTATTCTTAGGACATGCACGATTCAAGTCACGAAAATTAGTGCATATACGGATCGCTCTTTGCTTCTTATCAACTGGAACGGGGTTTGAAACCCACTCCATCAAGGGAACGGGATAGATAAAAATGGAATTTAACAACTTTTCTATCTCATCCTTAATCACGGGTGCTTTTCTAGGATTCACCACATGTAAGCATTGTCGAACAGGCTTAGCATTGGGATAAGTTTTAATTTCATGTTCAATAATACGAGGGTTGATACCTGGCATTTCCTCGTATGACCAAGAAAAGACATCACAAAACTCTTTGAACAGCTTGGTATACTCTTGAATCTCAGCGTGGGAACATTATGCCCCAATATAGAATTTCTCAATCTTGCCAGGATCACAAGAGATATTTATAGGGATGGTAGGAGATATATTCGCCATGTTTCCATTAGCCATCGTACCAGGAGAGCTTAATGGAACCACCAGACTACCAATTCTCTCACTAAGAATCTCCCTAAAGTGTTCACACTCCAAACAGTCAAGTTTAGGAAGAAAATAAGATCTATGATGTAACTCTTCCCAAGGTGGCTCAACCCCAGACATGTCCTCAATAATAGCTTCATTTGATGGAAAAACACCATTAAGGAAATCATGTGCATAAGAAGACTCTTGACTGCTCATGCAGGCAGCACATATGGGTCCTCCTCCTCCATCCATGAAGACAAAGGACTAGGCTCTGTAAAACATTCAAGATTCGCTTGGTATGCTATCATTGCTGTAGGAAGTGGCACGTCCGCTTCGATAGGCTTACTCGAAGGAATCAGTGTAGGAAGAATCCAAGGATCTTCCATATGGGTAGTGAGAAAAGACATCGATCTCAATGAAGATGAAGCACCATCGAAACTAGACCCAATCATAAGAACGAGTGCCAGACAACTAAAGCTTCCCATAAGGGATGGATACATGCCAACACCCACACTCCCAGTTGCCGGCTGAGAATGATCCATAATTGGGATAGAAGCTCTCGATGATGCAGTAACACTCGAATTTATAAATGATGTCTGATCAATCATAACAATCTTCCCATTAAATGGAAAGCATACAAATTGAAATAGAGAAGAATCTATGGCTTACATACTGTACATCCAATTCCTACCCAGTAATATATTGTAGTCGAGGGGCACATCAACCACCTCGACCTCAATCGTGACGGTCTTCCCTCGCAAATGGACCTTAAGAGAAGGAAGAATTCTGTGCATCCAAAATGATCTACTGTCAAAAGAAGTCAACATGGTAGCGGATTTAGATAGCTCATGGGAACCTAAACCCTTCCAACACGACAAAGACATCACAGAAGCAGCAGTGCCTTCGTCAATCACAGTGCGCTTGATGGTCATGTTAAGCCATTCTACATGAATCAAGAGAGACACATAGTAATGCAAGAAAGGTTGTAGTCCCGCAGTTTCAAATTTGATGACGGAGGAAGAGTTATCATCGTTAACACCAAGAGAAAACCCCAAATCCTTCCTTTGCGAAGGACAACTCTGAGGTACTTCAAGTGTAGACATCGCACAAGGAGTGTGGCCCAAATCCTTGAAAACTGAATAGTTCTGGGCGGCTCGGGCATTAGGATTGTGTCCTAAATGCTTTAGGACTCCCTTCAAAATGCGAGGTGTGACTTCAGGTTTATCCACAAGGTTTTCAATATGCAAACGACTCCCATGTGGAGTAGGTTCCTTTCTAAGGTCTAGTTGTGACAAACCATATTCCTTCGCACAGGTCACAACCTTAGTAGCACGCACCATATTGATGCAACCATGACCACTACTGGCTTCCAATGGATATTGATCTCCACCAGACTGATCATGGGTCCTCAATTTCATGTTTTGATTATGTGGTAAAGGGTTGGTTAGCACAGCTAGGCCCTGTTCTATGAACCTCGAGGCGTCTTCCATATGAGGGCACAAGTGAGTGAGGTGGTCATCCTTACACAACTTGCAAGGAAACTTAACGTTATGTTTAGACTGCTTGTCCCCCCCAACATTGCGGGCATTCTTGTCATTAGAATTAGCATTTTCATTCCTATTCCCACCCTTACGATTGTTCTTGCCATTTTTCTTATTCCTTATGGCTTGCTAGTTACCCTTGTGGTCCGACGATTGCACCGAAAGCACATTAGCCGTTTGGGTGGGTTCAGACAAAGCCATGGCTTTTCCCGAGGTATATTGGTTGATAGACAATTGACTCACCTGTTGCACAACCAAATCCATAGGTTTTGTACTCGTACAACCAAGAATGCCATCAGCATGTGGTCCAGGTTTGACCTTAGGGTCAAAACTGGAACGTAGAGCATTAGGAATGATATCATATAAAAATATGGATTGAGCATAAATCAAATCCAATTTATGTTCCCTAAAAATTTCTTGTTCCTCATTTTGAACTCCAGACGTAGAAACATCCTTCGCTATATAAGGCACTAATGATTTAAGGAACCACTCGAGGAGAAACTCCGGCGGTATGAAGGATTTAATCAATATCTTATGTCTACGGCACTCTTGGATATGGTCCGAGATATGCATACCTTTGTCTTGCCAAAATGTCAACAAGATTTCTGTATCAATGTCGTAACACACTGGTAGTTTGAAGTGATTGAGAAAAGTCATATCTAGGTCATCGAACAAAACAAATGCCCCCCTAGGTAACTCTATGTACCATTTCGCTGCAGGCCCAGTGAGGGTGCATTGAAATAGCCTTAAATGGATCAAGTCATCATGTAAGGAATTAGAAGAGCACGAAAGGTGAAATGTAGTAACATGTTCACTAGGATCTTCCCCTGGTTTTCCCTCAAATTTGGGAATGTCTGAGGGAAGCTTGGTAGGGAGAGTCGGCAAAGTTGGGTCATGAGATACCAGATCATTCGTTAGTCTCGGCGAGTCAGGTAAATTTAACATTGTTAGTAAAGGGATCCTAGGTTGAGCAGGTTTATGCCACACTCCCTGATAATTTTGGTTCACATAAGGCTAACTACCATAACCACCATGGCCATGGCCATAGTATCCTCCTCCCGTTTGACCCGTGTAGGGTGGCATGGAAGAACCATAATGTGGTGTACCTTCACTATTTGTAGCTACAAAGCCATAATTCAGGTAGTAAGAAGGTTGTTGATACCCGTACCCATAAGGTGAATAAATCTGTGCATACTGCGGTCCATAATATTTTCCATGAGAAGTTCCATAAGATGTCCCATGAGAAACTCCATAAGTAGGAATATGGGGAACTCCCTGTGATAGACCATAGGACATTCCAAAAGTAGGAATATGACCTCTAGAGACCACAGGAGGTAGTTGACTCTGAGACATGACTACACGAGTAGCAGCAGTACGAACATGACTAGTAGCAACATTCCAGCCTGAAGGACCACGTGAATGAGGGGGAGGAATAACATTCGAAGAACTAGGAATAGAGGACAAAGGGACATGTGAAGTGTTGTGAGTGGTATTCCATATAGTCATTCGTCTTGGTTTTGGTATTTGAATAGGAATACTAACACCAAGTCTAGGATGAACATGTGATGTAGCCTCCACCACCGGGATGGAGGGTGTAATGTGACTCATGCTCCCAAATCTCTCCACATGGAAAGGAATAGGAGTGCCACCAGGCGTAGTGTTAGGTTCAAACTATAACTCGACATGGTGTGCCAGATCATGTGCAGGGACACCATACATGCCATAACTAACATAACTAGTGCTTGCAGGTTCATCATGAGTCTCGTTGCCTGGCATCCAATACCGATGACCTGTGAATGAGGGATCATACCTAGAGTGTGTAGGTATATCATGTGAAGGATCATACCTATAATGTGTAGGTATATTAGGTGAAGGATCATATATAGGAGTAGGGTCTTCTTCCCCAACCTCCTGAGGTGGAGAAGACAACTCATGAATTTCATCTTCATGATCTCCCATCATGTGTGAATCAATGTGAGAAGTAGTCCGCCTGGACTGTCTGTTTCTCTCTCCCAAAGGAGGAGGAGATGTAGAAGGTGAAAGTCCTATTAAACAATGAGAATGGCAAGGTGCCACACCCAAATCCACAATGACTCAAAAAATGAAAAAGACTCTTCTAATTACGCAAACCCTAAGCAAGCTAGTGTGCATAGAGCATACACCTATATAATCTAAAGCCAAACACAATAAAACAAGGGTAGGATATGTGAGCTCTCGAATGAAGCAGGTATGTCTCACCTAGGAGAGGCTTGAGACTCCCATACACAACAAGCAGAGTTTCATAACCAATTATTGTGGCCCTCAGCTTCAACACATACAGCGACTGTGCCATCCGACCCCAACCTGGCCGGGACACCTGCAGAATAACCCCTGCGAAGTACCCCCTCAATAACCTGGGTAAGGAAACTAAGGTCACCTCAATATAATCAATGCTCAAGTGGATAGTCGCAGGAAGGATTGACCGTATGGGTAGGGTAGCAAAGCCCAAAACTCTCGAAAGAGCCCCCAGATATGAATACAATCCTGGAAATATCTTCGATGATACTCAATTATGACTAGGGGTCATCCCAATCACTAATTTCTCACACTACCTCGTCCTTAACACCCTTGTAAGAGGTGGATCCTGAGAAACACTAATCACTCACACTGCTACTACGTGAAATGCAAATTTTTTGTTCAAATGACAAATGCAATCATTCCTATATGAAATCCTGACTAATACTTCTCTAAGAAAACCTAGTGCAAGTACCATGCAAAATGCAAAGTACAATTTTGTGGTCCTCGATGGTCCTACCAGGAGAACCACTTGTATTACTTTGTACCCTGATGCTTCTAATTGGAAGAACTAATAAGAGTCATGAGGTAGTCCTCTCTAATTGTAAAGGTGGGTCATTAGCACCCCAGTGTGATTACTTGAGACTACATGTGTAACTCGAGCCTACATGATTTACTCGAGCCTACATGTCAGATTTAATTATTAAAGTGAATGGATGAATATAAATAGAGGTGTGGCTCTCCTCATTTGGAACACACACTCTCACTTGTGTAGCGCATTAGTGAAGGAGAGAGAAGTAGTTGGAGAAGGAGGAGGATCAATATTTGATCACTCTTTTGGTTTTACCTTTTATCTTTTGGGGCATCTATATTGAGGAAGATTTTGCTAGGTTTTTCCCTTTAGGCTTTTCCCAAGATAAATCTTTGTGTTCTTTTTGTATGGTTGTGCTTGTCTATTTTTTAGTGATCTTCTGGCTTATGGTTATGCTGATATGATGCTATATGTTTTAAGATATATTATAAATTTTTTTTTTTAACATGGTATTAGATCCACCCTGAAAGAAGACATTGTGTAGCTACAGAATATAGGTATTCTTACTTTTTGGTTCTCTCTCCACATTTGATCATCAAAATAAGGCTAGGCTGACTCTCCATTGAAGCGCGCATCTTTCTGTCGAAGCAGAATTTGATTCCGAGCATTTTCAATTTTCGGTGCGGGGAATTAGGGATTCTTGTAGAAGAGAAATTTTTGAGTGAGCCCAGAATAAGATTTATCTCCTAATAAAAATCAAAGTTTATAGACTTGGTTCAATATTTTTGGGTTGGTGAAACTCCAAGAAAGTTAAACCCTAATTTGACCCCGAGTGGGAAAATCAGTAAATACTAAAAATGATAAGTTTTGGTACGTTCACTATATATCAAGATTGGAGAAAGCGCTTGAGATGAAAATTTCCGAGGAAAAATATAAAATCCTGATGTATACTTGGTCCAAAATTCAGACCCATATTCGCTATATTCTGGTATATATGATCCCTCCAAGTTATCTTTTCAGCCTCTTCCAGGATTCATCCCTAAATAGGACACCTGGGGAGAATTGATATATATTGGGATAAAAAGGTCCAAATGAAAATTTTTAAGCTCTTACAAAAATCTAATGGACTGTAATTTCTATGGTATGATTTTCAGACTCAGAAGATGAAACCGTGACACATGGCAGTTCGTACAACTTCGTTGTTCTGAACAGTCCTGTAACAGATCATTTTTGGCAAATGATCATAAGTCCCAATTGGTGAAACCAATTCTGATGAAACCTATGGTGTTGGAATAGGGACAAGCGATACTACCTCAGTACAAATTTTTATACACATAGGAGTATTAATTTCGAAGATAGTGTAGAAACAGTATCAAGCATTTCTGCAGGAGAAATTGGAAAACTAGGGCTTCCTGTTCCAAGAGCTTCCCTCCACTGTTTTCAGAAAAGGAGTACATTGGACAGCTCAACTTGAAGAGATATATATTTCTATCCAATTAGATATGAAATATTCCAAGTTTTGAAAATAAGGTTTTCTCTGACAAACACTAGATCAGCTAGCTTTGGAACCAGGACGGACACCTCAAATTGGTAAGATCTAATATTTTGCTATTTCCATTTGAGGTTCTCATTAGCTTGATGATAAACCTGGTGAAGTCGACAACTTCCAAGCATGGAAGTATTTGATCTCTCTGAAGAAAATTAATTGGACACCTACATGAGAAGAAAGGTTCCAATTCCAGAGGGAGATGAGGCTCAAAGCCTTACACCAAAAGAACTTGGTCAAGGCCAAGAAGATCATTGTTTATTCAGTCATGGATCAACTTGTACCACTAGTGTCTTCCCTAAAGACACCAAAAGAGATGTTTTATTCCTTGACCAAGCTATTTGAATAAAATAACATACATCAAAAGATGACCTTAAGAAACAAGTTGAAGAGGTAAAAGAAGAAGTGAAGAATGCAAAAGTTGTGATAGCCACCTTGAATGGCCTCCCATGATGATGGGATTCATTCATGCGAGGAATGTGCGCCAGAAGGAAGTGATTACTTTCAGTACTGTGGGAAGAAGAATAAGCTTGACTCATAAGAATACAAGAAGAAGATGGGAGAAATTGAAGATCAAGATCTCACCATTCAAAGAAGATCCCTCAAGCAATGAGGAATATGAAGAACTCAATTCTTGAAGAACCTCTTATCCATATTATCATTTGGATAAGAAATGATGATGTCATGAATAAAGAAGATGATGAATTAGAAGGATCAAGAAGGAGTCTACCCACGAAACGAATAAGAGATAAGTATTCAATTGTCATTTCATGATATTGTGTTGTTATGCATTTGATTATATTTAGTTATGCATGATAGATTGTTTGCATGAATTACAGTATACTACTAATATGCATATGATGGGTAAGTAGGTCATGATGCTATACAACTCTCCATTTCTACTTATCTATAATGAAACCTCTTTGCTGACATATTGGATTAGTGCACAATCTCAATGATGTCATGGTAGAGATGGAAGGCATCTAGAAAGTTTTCATGAAATATGGATGAATGTTGTATTGGATAAACAGTTGCATGATGCATAAGAATTTTTGTTATGTATATGTTCTATTAAATGGTTCTAACCATGCTACTGGTGCATTTGAATTGTAGGAAAGGTCCTATACAACCTCCTACAAGAAAAGAAGGATTATACTTGTTCCAAAGAACAAGTGATGACAATTCAAGATTCACTCCAATAAACATAAATTTGAAGCTCCCAGGGTCAGAGACATCGTGATGGAAGAAAGAGCTTCAAAGAGTGGTAGATCCACCTCGAAGGATGAAGACCACTATGGTTATGAGATATAACTCAAGATGAAGAAAAGAATGGCGAGACTTCCAAACCAAATTAAGAGGCCTCAGAAACACTCTAGTTATGTAACATAGTTAGGTGACATCATTGATGCTAACCTTTCAAGCTATGAAAGAAGCTATGATCAAAGAGTAATAGTTTATCATGGGGAATGCTGTATATGATATGGTTTCAAGACATAAAGGGAAGTACGTAGCATCTTCCATATGGATCTACAAGAACAAGTGTACAAACCAAGGTTCGTGATCGGCCTCTAAAAGAATAAACTATGACATAACATATTCTATTGACCAGACCTACTAGAAGTATATATCAAGCATAGAACCACCTATACAGAATGAAGAAGGAAGATGATACTCCACTCCAGGGGGAGTGGCTACAAAAGATATATGAGTTCGACATGATATGACATGATGGTTCGAGACTTTACCAAGAGTAAAGTGGGTTCTAACCTTCAAAGTTGAATGCAGAAGACTAGGATATGTTGATGACCTGACAAGACGAACTCATCGAAGATGTTATGATGAAAGAATACTAGAATGATGTTTAGGATATAGTACTCAAACCATAAAGCAAGAATGTGGTATCTTCCAAATGGATTTGCAAGATCAAATATGTTACTGATAGAAGTAAAGGAAAGACTTGTGGCTAGAGGTTTCTATAAGAAAGAGGGAATTAATTCTGAAGAGACACTTACTCCAGGAAGCAAGGTACACTTCCTTCAGAACTACAATGGTAGTTTCTTCCTTGATGAAGTAAATACAAGCCTTCCTTAATGATATGATTGACGAAGAATTTTACATCGAATAGTCACAAGTATTTGAAGTTGAAGACAAATGGAATCACGTATGCAAGTTGAAGAAGGCCTTGTATGGTATTAAACAAGCTCCTCAAGCTTGGTATGAAAGGATAGATAGTTTCCTATCAAGCATGGGTTTTACCAAGAGTAAAGCTGATCCTAACCTTTACCTCAAGGTTGTCGAAGATGAAAATTTCATCCTTGTATTCTATGTGGATGACTTATTCCTAACAGGGAATGAACAATAGATTATGGAAAGCAAGAATAATTGAGATGAAAGACCTTGGCTTAATAAATTATTTCCTAGGTCTAGAAGTATGGAAAAGTTCAAAAGGAATCTTTCTCAACTAGGGAAAGTATGCAGTTGAGATACTGAAAAGATTCAATATGTTGGAATGCAAAGCCTTGGCCACACCCATGGATTCCAACCTGAAGTTGTTAACTGATGACTCATCAGAGTAAGTGGATGTGACTCATTACAGATATATCATTGGGTCATTGATGTACTTAACAAATACCAGACCATACATTTTTTTTGTTGTGAACACCTTAAGTTGATATCTAGTTCAACCTAGACAGGTCACTTGGTAGCTGCAAAACATGTGATGAGATATTTGAAAGGGTCTATAGACTTTGGTCTATACTATGATAATATCCATGAGTATAGATTGTATGGTTATACAGATGCAGATTGGGCCAGAAGTATCTTAGATAGAAAAGGCACATCAGGTGGATGTTATAGTCTAGGATCTACTATGATTTCATGGTTTAGTAGAAAGCAATCTAGTGTTGCTCTTAGCACAACCAAAGCAGAATATATAGCAGCTTGCTTTTCTAGTCGTGAAGCCATATAGCTTCGAAAGCTGATGTCAGGATTATTCAATCTAGATTTGGACACTACCGTGATTCTATGTGACAACCAAAGTTGTATAAAGATGACAGAGAACCCTGTGTTCCACGACAGATCGAAGCACATAGAAATCGGGTATTTATACATTCGAGATATGATGCAGAAAGGAGCCATAAAGATCCCGTATGTGAGTACTAATGAACAAGTTGCTGATGTGTTGGCAAAGCCTATGTCCCGAGTAAAGTTCGAACACTTTCGAGACAAGCTTGATGTGGTTTGGAAAGACCTTCCCCAAAAGGGGGAGTAGTGATGTTGCAGTAGGATTGTATCATCCCTGGGCACTTTCCCTAAAGTGATCCGGGGACCTCGGTCCTCAATAATTAAGTGGGATTGTATCATCCTTGGACACCTTCCCTAAAGTGATCCAGCGACCTCGGTCCTTGAGAATGAAGAGGGATTGTATCATCCCGGGACATATGTCCATAAGTGATCCGGTGACTTCGGTACTCGAGAACATGTGTTGATCTCATAATTCCGAAAGGAAGGATCATTGATAGCTCCGTAAAGAATTGATCCCGTAATTTCAAAAGGAAGGATTGTCTGAGTTCCATAGATGTGTTGATCCCGTAATTCCGAAAGGAAGGATCGTTGGTAGCTCTGTAAAGACTTGATCCCGTAATTCTGAAAGGAAGGATCGTTTGAGTTGCACATATGTGTTGATCTTGTAATTCCAAAAGGAAGGATCGTTGGTAACTCCGTACAGACCTAAATCCCATAATTATGAAAGGTAGGATCGTCTGAGTACCACAGATGTGTTGATCCCATAATTCCGAAAGGAAGGATCGTTGGTAACTCTATAAAGACCTAAATCCCATAATTCTGAAAGGAAAGATCTTCTGAGTACTACAAATGTGTTGATCCCGTAATTCCGAAAGGAAGGATCATGTTGATGTTTTGATGATGATGATGTTTTGATGGTGATGTTTTTGATTGAAATATCAGAGTATGATGATGATGACGTTGATCAGAGTATGATGAAGATGTTGCTGATCAAAAGGTCAAAGTGCTGAAGATATTGCTGATTGAAAGTTCAAAGTGCTGAAGATGTTTCTGATCGAAAGGTCAAAGTGCTGAAGATGTTGTTAATCGAAAGGTCAAGGTGCTGAAGATGTTGCTGATTGAAAGGTCAAATTGTTGAAGATGTTGCTGATCAAAAGGTCAAAGTGCTGAAGATGTTGTTGATCAAAAGGTCAAAGTGCTGAAGATGTTGTTGCTGATCAAAAGGTCAAAGTGCTGAAGATGTTGATGCTGATCAAAAATTTGTTGTCGTTGAAGATTGAAGACGAAGACTATATGATGTTTAAAAGCTTCCAATGATTTATAGATGTATTACCTTGATGATGTTTATGATGTCTTCTATCTCTCTCCTACCATTGTTGTTGTTGATGTTGTTGTAGAATACCCTTCTCGTTAAGGAGGAGTGATGAAATATTGTAACTTCGAAGAATATTCTATATGTATCTTTTTGGGTCCTCGATGGTCCTACCGGGAGAACCACTTGTATTACTTTGTACCCCGATGCTTCTAATTGGAAGAACTAATAAGAATCATGAGGTAGTCCCCTCTAATTGTAAAGGTGGGTCATTAGCACCCCAATGTGGTTACTTGAGACTTCATGTGTAACTCAAGCCTACATGATTAACTCAAGCCTACATGTCAGATTTAATTATTAAAGTGAACGGATGAATATAAATAGAGGCATGGCGCTCCTCATTTGGAACACACACTCTCACTTGTGTAGCACATTAATGAAGGAGAGAGAAGTAGCTAGAGAAGGAGGAGGATCAGTCTTTGATCTCTCTTTTGGTTTTACCTTTTATCTTTTGGGGCATCTATATTGAGGAATCTTTTGCTGGGTTTTTCCGTTTAGGGTTTTCCGAGGATAAATTTTTGTGTTCTTTTTGTATGGTTGTGCTTGTCTATCTTTCAGTGATATTTTGGCTTATGGTTATGCTATTATGATGCTAAATGTTTTAAGATCTAATATAACCATTAAAAATTTAACAGATTTTATTTGGCTTAATACTCAAAAAAGGTATATGATCATGCAACCAATGGTGTTATGACGCAACATGAAGTAAAATGCACACCTAACAATCAATGCAAATGCATTGTGTTGAATGAAAAACAGGGCATGCTACTATTTGAAATGCAAAATTTTCTTCAAATGACAAATGCAATCATTCCTATATGAAATCCTGACTAATACTTCTCTAAGAAAACCTAGTGCAAGTACCATGCAAAATACAAAGTGCAATGATGCATAATGATGCAAAGAAGTAAATATTTTTGGATGTTTTGAATAAAAATGAGATAATAAAGAAAAATAATGACTCTACCAGCCCCAGACTCTGCAAGTACCATCAAACAACACCCACACAAAGAACTAAGGTAAAAGAGATCTAATGCACTAATCCCAGAACAAAAAATTGAAAAATGCAATGACAAGAACATTAAAAATAAAAAAAAAATTTACCCTAAAAAGCGTCTCTGGTAAGAAACAGAGCTGTATACAGACTCTAGAAGCACACAAGGAGACTCAGGAATCATCAAAACTCGCCCAGCAATACTCAATCTTCCTATAAAAGTAAAAACTCAGGGGATACGTGACTTTGTGCAGAAAACCCGTGTATATACATGGATATCTCAGTCAAAATCATGTGTACACGCGACTGTGAGGCAAACAATCGTGTATAGGAAGAAAAAGAGATAAAAATGAAGGCAAATAGATAAGCTGAGACAAAATTCACTCCTATTAGACACTACCAGTAAAACATGCCCCCATACCCAACTCAGAAATAGAGAAATCAGAGCAATTCAAGAACATTAAATGCTGATAAAATCCGCAAAGGGAAAATGACTAGGAACTCCCCAGCGGAGTCGCCAATTCTGTTACGGAGAGAAATTCCTATGGCTTGGGGTACCACAACAGACAGATTAACTCCAGGAATCAATCCTTCCCTATATGTAAGATAAACCAAACATCTAACACTAAATGATCTCGATTCATACCTTATTTTGGACGGTTGATGTAGATCCCCGTTGAGCTTTTTTGATCTCGCTTGTATTAGCAATTTTCATTCCCAACATTCAACAAACAAGACAAGAATGCTATATATAATTCTGTTAGACCTACTCTATCATATATAATCAATAACATATAAGCATTTAAAAGCATCCATGGATCAAATACTCATTTAAATACACATTATTGGATAGAAAAATATATTTCTATTAGTATAAAATAGAGATTACAATAGTGAAAACCTCTGTCGACATGTTTGAGAATCGGAGAAACTGAGTCCCCCACTTGGGCCTCCACCACTTTAATCATCCATCTCTCGATAGAAAGCTCACAAGAAAAATGCAAGCTTGGGAAGAACACAAAGTGCTCCAAGGGACAAAGGGATGCAGACTCATGTATAAGCTTTGGAAACAATGGACTATAGTTTTCTTGCTCTTCAATTCCTCCCTTTTCAATGTATCCAAAGGGTTCCTTATATAGCTCTTCAATGGGGTAATGGAAGGTTGAATCCAAGTGATCTCAAGGCATATGGAAGGCCAAGACACAAGTGACTCAGATCCACATCAAGGGAAATAGCAAAATCATTTCGCATTTTGCACACATCCCGATGCACGCAAGTTTAAGGGTCAAATCCGCGTATATACATGAGAAAGGGATTAAAATTCGCGTATGGAAATTATTGCATGTTTTTAGGGATGATCTTGGACACATCAAAGGTACAAAAATGGTCCATGGGGTCTAAAGAGTCTGCAGAGGGACAGGGAAGGCCATAAAGGTATGATCCACCATGTGTAGTAAAATTAGTTGTAACAACATCCAAATTGGCTCCATGGGTAAACAATTCTCTCCTATTGTATTATAAACATGTTCCAGGCATATTTACATATTGGACAGTCATAACAAAATCTATTATTGACACCATTTCTATGTGTTAATTTCACTCTTTTCACTGTTCTTTTGCATAATTTGTGAACATATTGAGTTGTGAGGATTCCATTAGCTCCTATATCTTGTTATGAATCATATTTTCAGAGTATTCTCATAGGTCAACTCTAATATTTTTGTTGAAATAAGGTCAGCCCTATTGTTTAATGTGCATAGGTCGACCCCCTTTATTGTCTTACAAGAAGGTTGGACCGAGTCTCTTTTAAAATTTTAATATACACTTGATGATATTATATACCATTTAATATATCTTATGAGAATACATGTTACAGTTGGATAATCATAGCATGCAACCTCTTGATATGACACAATGGAGGAGATTGGGTCTAAGCGTGATAATCATTCATTTGTACATAATTGTGGCCAACTTGTTGCTTGAAACGTTGATATGTAAGAATAAATGATAGAGAGGACAAGAGAATTCCCTATTTTTAACACCCAACACTTAAAGCAATAGGTTTTTTTTTCTGATTATGAATCCTAAATGCATGTAGGAGGCTGGACTTTGCTAATTCATGGTCCATAATTAAGTAATGAGGTTAATGCTACCCATAACCTGACCAGATTTTATTTCAATTCCACCTAAAGTTTCACGTCATAACTGATTTTGTTGCTACTATATGCCTAGGTTTAATTCTTTAGGGTATTAATTCCCATAACAACCTCTTTCTTGAGTGGACACTTATACAAAATGGGTGGTAACAATGCTACTGATATCAAGGAAAATAATTCCATTTAAAAAACAAAACTAGAGCTTTGATAGTTTAAGTGGATAGATGTTCATCACACAAATAAAATTAAATGAAAATTATAAATGTCTAATATAAATTTCAGAAAAATGAGAAGTTCTTATTCCTTTTTCTTAAAGTATATATGGATGAAAAGTAATTTATGTTATTGCTACTCATGATAGAACAACTAGAATAGATCCTTTTTAATCTTATATCATAGAAGTTTATATGATTTTTCTTAATTATTCAATAAAATATCAGATAAAAAGTAATTTATGTTATTGCTACTTATGATAGAACAACTATAATAAATTCTTTTTATAAAAGTTTATATCAAATTTCTTAATTTTTCAATAAAATATCTCAATTTGAAATTTATGTAAGGCTGATTGTTTCTTTCTTATGTGTTCATACCGATTATTCTTGTGTTATGTTTTTTCTTATTGCTTTCAGATATTTAAAACTTGTGGGAATTGGGTTTAATAGTCTTTTTTTTCTCTAATCCTTTGAACATTACAAAGCTATCTACTCTCCGAAACTTATGTGATGGGTATACTTAGTTTTTTTCATTAACGTATTTATGAATTTCTAATTGAAAGGCTAGTGATAAAATGGACATAGAAGAATTCATCAACGTTTGTGATAGATTGAACATTACAAATATTCCAAGGAAGATGACAGTGATAGTTTGAATGTGTGCGGAGAAATTGATATTGAAACTACTTGATTTGATCATAACAATGTGTCATGCAAAATACATCATTACATGGTCGACCCATGCACTGAAATACAATTAAAGAACCATATGAACTAGATATAAATGAGTTATATTCCAACATATATAAAATTTACCTTAAAAAATACCAACCCACCTCCATACATTACTACCTATAACCATTAACATGAGTTGGATCTAACTGATTTCCTATATCCTCATCTATTGTGGTGATCAAATCCAACCTACCTTTGTTAACAATAGTTCTTGTAGGAAGCTTCCCTGACTAATTTTTTTCCGGGTTAGTCTAGAATGTGCTCCATTATTTCCTGGTGTTGATAGTATCACAACCAACAAATTAGAATAATAATAATGCAAAGTAGTATGAGATAGGGGTTGATTTTAATGATCTGGGATGAATTACTAGATATTAGTGCCCAATTACTAGATTTGAATAGAGGATTGGTAGCTTTATTGTTTAACTAATTTGTACAAAACCGATGTTTGAGTATGTAAAAAACAAGATGAAAAAACTATGTGCATTTGTATATTCCTCTTAATTGGAATTTTTTGGGATCTGTACAAACTATTATAAGATGTACTTTCTTAGAATCGATATGAGAGCCTTAGTATAGACACCAAATTTCCAAACCCACTTTCTCAGATCATACATTTGTGACCCTTGCTATCTATTTATCACATAAAATTATAGCACTGTAATATGGAAAATTCCTTGGTCTCTTCTCCGAATTTTCATTCTTTTACTGAATTAAAAATTTTGAATATTACATTACAAGTTTTTGTCTATACTAATTTTTTAAAGGGTACTAGATTAATGGTAGATTATTTTCATTACAAAGAAAAAGGTTGGTTGCTCAATTCCAGTGCATCCTACCATAAATTAATAGAATGCATGGTATTGTGGTTGATGAAAATAATTTTTACTTGATTTTGAATGAAAGAATAAATGTTTGTATGTACATTGTTTTATATATTGTCTTTAGGAAGACAATTTTCAGTCTATGCTTAAAGACAATATTTAAGAAAATACACCTATTTGTTTGTCTTAACTTGAGACAATATGGTCTGTCATTTACAATTCTATATCATCTCTATAAAGCCAATATTTTAAGACAACAATTTAAGACACTGTTTTAAGACACTCGCTTAAAGACAATATTAAAGACAATACACAACTTTTTTTGTGTCCCTTGAGCTGAGACTGTTAGTTTTGTACCTAGGGAAGTGTTCCCCTAATGACGTTTTCCTTAGTCACTTAAAGAGGGGACATAAAGTGACCCTTGCATTAAATGACTTAAGTAAAAGCATTTAATTTGACTTTAAAGCATTAAAGTCACGTTTTGATAAATTTAAGTGGGTGAGTGAAATTAATATTTTACAAATAAAATATGAGCATTGAATTTCGGCCCTTGATATAATCTAATCTCCAGTGTTAGATTAGACTCACCCTAGGGTTTTCTCAAAAATGCATGGGAAAGGCATTTTGCCTCACTTTTGCAGATCGAAGTGAGAAGAGAGAGCTAAGAGAGAGAAGAGAGAAAGTTTCCATTTTTCCTGAGCAAGAGGAAAAAATTTGCAGCAAGCAAATCGAGGGAAAGGACAGTAGCAGAGAGGGCACAAAAATCAAGGCGAATACAACAACATTTATTATTGGTCCGTATGGTATGGTTTTCGAGGCAGCAGGCACAATTTTTTAGGCAGATTTTTGGGCATGATTTTCGAGAAAAAAAATTTGAGCACGGATTTCGAGGACCGTATGGTCCGTACCATTCGTGCAGTTTGTCCATACTGTCCGTATATATTGTTCCTACATTGGCATAGAAATCGAGGCAAAATAGGAATAAAATCAGAGTTTTATTTTTGCTGCTCAGAACGGAAATCGAGACAAAAATTTATCTTCCGAGTTCAGATAAGTTGGTTCGATATTTTCTATGTATTGCTATAAATGATAAAATTCTCCTAAAAAATAAAAATACTCTCTCTCTGACTATTTTTCCCCTAGTGGGTTTTTCTAGGGTCATTTGGCTGAAATTTCTGAGTTCTCTATGTGTGAATGACGTGTTGAATATTTACTTTCTGTCTGTGAAAGATTTAATTTACAACATTGTTTTAAGTTAGTAAAATTTATGTTTATTTCTGGCAAGTTAAATTTTTGAGATTGAAATAAACTGTTACAAATTTTTTACTTGAAACTAGTGGCTGGAAACTTAAGAAAAATCTACATGGTATTAGAGCAGGTTGTGGCAGAAAATTAAATTTCAACAATGAAACAGTGATTTCCAGAATTCAGAAAAACATTTGTGACAGTAGTATATTTTGCTGAAACTTGTTCTTCGAGAAAATGACTTCCGTGGGGTTGAGATCTAAGGATAGGTTGGATGGGGTAGCGAACTTTGTCTCATGGAAAGCCCGGATTTTACTTGTGCTAAGGGAGAATGAGTTGTGGGAGGAAGTAGTTAAAAACACTACACCAAATCCCGTTACTATTCCTCCTTCTACTGATGCAATATTACTTGTATCCTTTAATAAGAAGGATATTAAAGCCAAGAGGACAATCTTAGATGATGTTAAAGATCATGTTATTCCTCACATTTCAGTGAAGTATCATGCGCATGAAATGTGGACTGCTTTGACCAGTTTGTTTGCTAGTACTAATCAAAATAGGAAGATGGTACTTAGAGAGAAGTTGAAGAACATCAAGATGGTCAAAGGAGAGGAATGTATGACTTATCTTACTAGGATCTCTCAGGTGAAATATGAGCTTGCAGCTGTTGGGGTGGCCATTGATGCTTCTGCGTTAGTGCGGACAACCCTCAATGGGGTGACTGGACCTTGGCTTGTGTTTGTTCAACGGTTGGTAGCCAAAGAGAACCTACCATCTTGGGATAGAGTATGTGATGACTTTGTTCAGGAGGAGACTCAGAGGGGTTTCTTGTAGAGAAATGGCTCTACTGGTAGATGGGATGAGGAGGATGTGGCATTGATAGTGAAGGGAAAGAAGAAGAGTAAGAAGGGTTCCAAGAAAGGTGGGGCCAAGCAGCAGCAGGATGGGTAGAATAAGGATATGAGCACTGTGAAGTGCTTTGCATGCCACAAGATGGGACACTATGTTGCTACGTGTCTAAACAACAAGAATAAGAAGCAACAGATAGCCGCTTCAGCTAAGATCAATGATTTTGCAGCTAGATTTCAGAGTGATTTTTCACTATGCACTAGGCATGTTGAGAGAGAGAAAGAATCCATTCTCACCAGTGTGGATGTGGAAAGACAGAGGGAGTTTTCCTATGTGACAGACCATTCTTACAGTGCATCTACTTCCAACACTTGGTACATAGACAGTGGAGCCTTGAGCCACATGACAGGTGCTCATGAGATGTTCTCCAAGCTTTCATAGGTAGATATAGATGTGGAGGCTGGAGTACATTGTGAGAGCTCACAGTATGAAGGCTAACACCTCTCTTGTTAGTGCAGGATAGATGAAGAGACTCATCAACACTAATAAGAGATACATGCTCATGGTTGTAAGAGAAAAATATGCTGAAGCATCCGATGCTTTCAAAGGTTGTGATCCTTCTCGTAAAAAGGCTATGATTGATATTGTGGCTAACTATGATGAAATAGTTTAGGAACCTACAGGTTTGCCTCCCAAAAGGGAGATTCAGCATGAGATTCATCTCCAGCAGGATGTCCCTCTTCCTAATGTGGGCATGTACAGGTTGTCCGCAGTTACCAAGTACAAAAAGGGTACTAGTAACAAAGTGGCAGATATGTTTTCTAGACCTCCTATTGTTGCATCTATTGTCTTGAAAAATGCTTCTTTATCCCATGAAAGTTATATTGAGCAGTATGCTACTGATGATGATTTCAAGGAGATTTATGAGAAGCTAACCAATGGCACACAGGTGGAAGACTACTATTTGCAGGGAAATTTGCTCTATCATTTGGGCAAGTTATGTGTTCCTATCAGTGAAAGAGTCCATGTAATACGAGAGGCTCATACTTCTCTTGTATCAGGGAATTTTGGGGTAGTTAAGACTTTGGTTCATTTGCAAAGACTTGTGTATTGGCCTTGCATGAAAGACATTGTAACAAAATATGTAAAGGGGTGTGTGATGTGCTCCACTTGTAAGCCCACTAATAGAAAATTGGGGCTGTACTCACCACTTCCTATTCCTTCCCATCCTTGGGAAAGCATTTCCATGGATTTTTTGGGGGGTTTGCCTATGTCTAGGAGGGGTCATGACTACTTGTATGTGGTCATGGATAGGTTTAGCAAGATGTGTATTCTTATGCCATGTAAAAGGCAAGTCACTGCAGAGTAGGCTGCTTCTCTTTTCTTTCAGCATGTATGGGTTCACTTTGGACTTCCTATGTCCATTATCTTGGATCGGGACTCCCGATTCCTTGGAGAGTTTTGGACAAAATTATGATGTATCATGGACACCAAGCTGAAGAGGAGCACCAATTTCCATCCACAGACCGATGGACAAACAGAAATAGTCAACAGGATAGTTGTCCATTTGCTTCGAGGCTATTGCAACAAGCATACTAAGTTATGGGATGAACAAATCCAGTATGTGTAGCATGCCTACAACAGGGCTATGCATTCTTCCACTCAGAGCTCGCCATTTGAGACATGCTTTAGGTACTTGCCAAAGAATCCACTGGACTTGACTTATGGGAGAGAGGCTGAGTCAAGCACTTCCAAGGATGATGGCAAAGCCCGCAGGTTCATTCAGAGAGTTCAACAGGTACATCAAGCAGTGCAAGAGCGGTTGGAGAAGAGTCAAGCCCAATACAAGGCTCACCATGACAAGCATAGAGTTGATCATCAGTTTTAGATGGGAGATCACACATGGCTTCACATCAGCAAGGAGAGGATGAAAGGAGAAGGGAGGAAGCTCAATCCTATTAGATATGGTCCCTTCACCATCTTGGAGAATATTGGGACGAATGCTTTTCGCTTAGAGCTACCGCCATACATGCATATCTACTCAGTGGTGAATGTGGAGAACTTGAAACTCTATGAGCCTCCCATGATCATGGATGAAAGGGAGAATGTCTCATTGCCATCAGTTGATGAATTTACTCCTGAGTACATGGATGAGCTAAAGGAATATGTCATCTTGGACAGAAGGACAAGGACTTCTCGCAGAGGTGATGTTGATTATCTTTGAGTGGGCATCAAAGGCACTCATACAAGCAAAGACAAGTGGATTGAGAAGGGGAAAGTGAGGGAGCAATTCTCTCACCTACCAGTGGATTAGTAAAGGATTTTGGAGGCCAAAAGCTTCTCAATGGGGAGGAATGATCTAGGAGGATCCATGAAGGAAATTTTTTTGAAGTCCTCCAATCTTAGAAAAACCAGCACCAGATCAAAGGGCTCATCAAGATGATTCCAGCAGCGTTCATTTCACCTCAAATGAACTCCGTATGAGAAAGTTATCATGTTCTGTTCTATAAGGTCAATAGGAAAATTTGGAAAAAAGAGGTGCCACGTGGCACCACTGACAGGGTGACACGTAGCATCCATACTGTACAAACACGATGACATAGCATGGTGATGTGGCATGTTGACATGGCATGATAATGTGTCATGACGATGTGGCATGCTGACATGGCATGATGATGTGGCATGATGACATGGAATGGTGATATGGCATGATGACATGGCATGGTGATGTGGCATGATGACATGGCATGCTGATGTGGCATGGTGACATGGCATGATGAAGTGGAATGATGACTAGCATGCATGCATTTGTGCTTGAAATGAGTTTTAGGACATTCATGCATTTACTCATGAGAAATTGTAAAATGTTTAATATTTGAAGTGAGTGGAAAAATTACTCACATATTACTCATTTATTTTATTCCTTGAGTTGTTATGAAGTTAATGTATGGTTGTAACCAAAAACAAACCTGCCATATTTGTAAAGAAGTTGTAACAAGTTGGTTTATTATTTAATAAAAATCTCAACCATATGAAAACTAATTTAGGGAAGTTGTAACCAAGGCCAAGATAGACAAATTAGTTGCAACCAAAGGAATCCATGAGAGTCATGTGAAGAAGGGAAAGACAACCTATATAAACCCATTCAATTTCCATTTCCCACTCATGCTTTGGAGTAGAGACTTTGTAGCTAAAGGAGAGAAGGGAGATTGCGTAGCTCTGCAGGAGGAAGGTACGAGTGTTTATACTCGTTTTACACCATCTTCAGGATTTGGAGTTACTGGAAGCAGTCTTGATGTGTTTTGGGAAGCGGTTCTCTTCCTGAACATTGTCGCCAAGGTATCATTGTATCATTGCCATGTATTTTTCCTTATGCTAAGATTATAGATCGGCCCTCCTATTGAGAAGCAGGCCCAGAGACGTAGTCCATCCTAGACGAACTCCGTTATCAACTTGTTGTCTTTATGTGTGTTTTGTCTATGTTGTTTGGTTCTCTTCTTATGGATTTGTGAGCTTCATTCATGCTCTTTACGCAATTCATGTTAACGTCATAGAGTAGCAAAGATTTTGTTTTCGGATCAACATGGCACTATAAGGGAAATCTTATGTGTGTTATCTCATTACACCACGATGGAAATCTAGCTGTAGTTAGCTTTCCTTTAAACAACATGGAATAATGAGTGAAAGCTAATGTGTGTTAGCTTTCATAAGGTATTTTTCCATGTAACACAACCACATTGTCATCAAGCACATTGCATCATGTTGGAATTCTAGATGGAGTTAGCTTTCATCCTTAAATCATTGCATGATGAGTGAAATCTAATGTGTGTAAGCTTTCATAGTGTATTTTGTCATCTAGCAGAACCACATTATCATCAATCACAATGCACCATGATGGAAATCTAACTGGAGTTAGCTTTCATTCTTAAAACATTGCACGGTGAGTAAAGGTAATATCTATTAGCCTTCATAATGTAGTTTTTCATCTAACACAACCGCATTGTCATCAAATACATGATAGCATGATGAAAATCTAGTTGGAGTTAGCTTTCCTTCTAACAACATGACGCTATAAAGGAAAGCTTATGTGTGTTAGCTCATTACAACATGATGAAACTCTAGCTAGAGTTAGCTTTCTTTTAACAACATGGCACGATAAGTGAAAGCTAATGTGTATTATCTTTCATAAGGTAGTTTTCCATCTAACACAACCACATTGTCACATTGCACCATGATGGAAATATAGCTGGATTTACCTTCCAACATTAAATCTTTACATGGTGAGTGAAATCTAATGTGTGTTAACTTTCATAATGTAGTTTTCTATTTAACACAACCACACTGTCATCAATAAAAATGCACCATTTTGGAAATCTAGCTAGAGTTATCATTCATTCTTAAAAGATTGCAAGGTGAGTAATAACTAATGTAAGTTAGCTTTTGTAAAGTAGTTTTCCATCTAACACAGCCACATTGTCATCGAATATATTCCACCATGATGCAAATCTAGCTGGAGTTAGCTTTCCTTCTAACAACATCTCACAATGAGTGAAAGATAATGTGTGTTAGCTTTCATAACGTAGTTTTCCATCTAACACAACACATCGTCATTGATCACATTGCACCGTGATGGAAATCAAGCTGGAGTTAGCTTTCGTCCTTAAATCACCGCACGATGAGTGAAATCTAATGTGTGTTAGATTTTATAATGTAGCTTCTCATCTAGCACAACCACATTGTCATCAATCACAATGCACAATGATGGAAATCTGGCTAGAGTTAGTTTTCGTTCTTAAAACATTGCACGGTGAGTAAAGCTAATATCTATTAGCCTTCATAATGTAGTTTTTCATCTAACACAACCACATTGTCATCAAATACATTACACCATGATCAAAATCTAGTTGGAGTTAGCTTTCCTTCTAATAACATGTCACTATAAAGGAAAGCTTATGTGTGTTAGCTCATTACACCATGATGAAAATCTAGCTGAAGTTAGGTTTATTTTAATAACATGGCACGATAAGTGAAAGATAATGTATATTAGCTTTCATAAGGTAGTTTTCCATCTAACACAACCACATTGTTACATTGCACCATGATGGAAATATAGCTAGAGTTAGCTTTCAACATTAAATATTTACACGGTGAGTGAAATTTAATGTGTGTTAACTTTCATAATGTAGTTTTCTATTTAACACAACCACACTGTCATCAATCAAAATGCACCATTTTGGAAATCTAGCTCGAGTTAGCTTTCGTTCTTAAAATGTTGCATGGTGAGTAATAACTAATCTATGTTAGCTTTTGTAACGTAGTTTTCCATCTAACATAGCCACATTATCATCAAATACGTTACACCATGATGCAAATCTAGCTGGAGTTAGCTTTCCTTCTAACAACATGGCACAATGAGTGAAAAATAATATGTGTTAGATTTCATAACATAGTTTTCCATCTAACACAACACATCGTCATTGATCACATTGCACCATGATGGAAATCAAGCTGGAGTTAGCTTTCATCCTTAAATCATTGCATGATGAGTGAAATCTAATGTGTGTTAGATTTTATAATGTAGCTTTTCATCTAGCACAACCACATTGTCATCAATCACAATACACAATGATGGAAATCTGGCTAGAGTTAGTTTTCGTTCTTAAAACATTGCACAGTGAGTAAAGCTAATATCTATTGGCCTTCATAATGTAGTTTTTCATCTAACACAACCACATTGTCATCAAATACATTACACCATGATGAAAATCTAGTTGGAGTTAGCTTTCCTTCTAATGACATGGCACTATAATGGAAAGCTTATGTGTGTTAGCTCATTACACCATGATGAAAATCTAGCTGGAGTTAGCTTTCTTTTAATAACATGGCACGATAAGTGAAAGCTAATGTGTATTAGCTTTCATAAGGTAGTTTTCCATCTAACACAACCACATTGTCACATTGCACCATGATGGAAATCTAGATAGAGTTATCTTTCAACATTAAATCTTTACACGGTGAGTGAAATGTAATGTGTGTTAACTTTCATAATGTAGTTTTCTATTTAACACAACCACACTGTCATAAATCAAAATGCACCATTTTGGAAATCTAGCTAGAGTTAGCTTTCGTTCTTAAAACGTTGCATGGTGAGTAATAACTAATGTATGTTAGCTTTTGTAAGGTAGTTTTCCATCTAACATAGCCACATTGTCATCAAATACATTACACCATGATGCAAATCTAGCTGGAGTTAGCTTTCCTTCTAACAACATGGCACACTGAGTGAAAGATAATGTGTGTTAGCTTTCATAATGTAGTTTTCCATCTAACACAACACATCGTCATTGATCACATTTCACCGTGATGGAAATCAAGTTTGAGTTAGCTTTCATCCTTAAATCATTACACGATGAGTGAAATCTAATGTGTGTTAGATTTTATAATGTAGCTTTTCATCTAGCACAACCACATTGTCATCAATCACAATACACAATGATGGAAATCTGGCTAGAGTTAGTTTCCATTCTTAAAACATTGCAGGGTCAGTAAATCTAATGTATATTAGATTTGATAAGGTAGTTTTCCATGTAACACAGCCACATTGTTATCAAATACATTAAACCATGATAAAAATTTAGCTGGAGTTAGATTTCGTTCCTTTCTAGGAGAGTACATTGTGTCATCTACTATTACATCCCAGTTGGATATGATTGCCTTCCTCATTGTGGTGGTAAGAGGAAATTCAATGATGTAAAGGATTACTCTTGGTACATTATATTGACTTATACAGCTAGCCTTTTGAAACAACAACAAAAAAGTGTTTACTAGTTTCATCCAACCTCCCCTCTAAGCATATAGGACATTTCCAAATTGAAATATTCATCTCTATGAGAAGAACTAGAAAACCTGCTGGTTATCTTTATAATTTTATTTCCTGAAGTCACATATACTGAACAAAAGGAGACCCAAGCTCCAAAACTTCTCATAAACTTCCATATTGTGCACCTTTATTAAGTTAAATTCCATAGATATATGGAGCAAACTCTTTGTTGGATTCCACTTGTGTAATGATTCAAGGATTCAACTTGACTAAAGGATCCAAATGCTACTACAACAATTGCTTCACAATCTACCACGCAAAGCTATCCAAACTTACCATGAGTGCCCCACGCGGGTTGAACAATACTCCAAACAAGGCATGAATGGTCACACAGGTAATTCACCCCCTATAGGGCTTTCGTTTCATACACATGAATCCCTAACACACATCAAACTTGGATTTTTTAAGGATTTTATGACTATTATTTATACCTTTTTCACCTTCTCTAATGCAAAAGGCTATATCAAATTTTTATATTGTTGTTCTAGGCCACACAATGCACTCAAAACCCCTCGAAATAGTTTGTAAATGAGAATTGAGTTCTCTTACCATCCCTGCTCATGCCCAAAATTGGAGCTTTAACCATCAAAATTGGACTAGAACTTACCAAAGCTAGTTTTATGTTGTTATTCATCACCTTTTAAGACTGAAACATGCCCAAAAATGTATTTCAACTCTTAGATTCAGCCCATATTTAAAGGTTATGTCTTGTTATTGCTAATTTATAGTCAAAAATGATCCCCACTAGACAATTGTGAAATATTTCCTAAAGGCTTCCTGGCCAACTCAGGAATAACCCCCAAGTAAGTATCTTCAACTTTGTCCAATACATATGTCGCCTTCTGAACACTGCAGGTTATGGTTTCTTGCGGAGCTAAACTCAAACTCAAACTATATATATGTGTAACTTTTCATTTGAATGGGTTATCTTGAGCGCTCATTACCCGCGTAAAAACTTATATAAAACCCAAAGAATCCATGTTTTTTTTGAGGGGGAGGACGTACATATTTCAAAAACTTCTCATTTTAGGGTTACAGGCCAGGAGGGAGAGGTTGCAGAACAAAAAGAAAGTTTCCCTCTGATGGGTATGAATTCCCTTGGACCCTTTCCCCCACTTCCATAGCTGACTAGTAAGGCTCTGGATCCATAGATACTCACTTGGCTACTTGGATTGGCTTATATCCTTGGTTACTTAGCTTGGTTACCACCCTATACTCCCTAAATAAAAACAACCCATTTAACCCATCTGCAGCTTATTCCAAAATATCAAATTTTCAACATCTTGGTGCTTCAAGATATCAAATTTTTGTGTTTTCTTCTTTGAGAAAGCACCATTTTACTTCATTGCCTCCTATTCACCCTCCTTAAGTGTCTTTCTCTCATTCACGGAATTGAACAGATAAAGCATAATGAATCTGCTAACTTCCAAACTTTTTTTACCATCCACCAATTGAAACAAACCCTGATCTTTGACACTTATAAATCATCTTCTTGCACTTCTTGTCAGCAATTAAAATTTCATTATTACTGAAGGAAAACATTGAACTGTGCGCTATGCTTCATTATCCAACTAACATAAAATAATTTTTTCTATGAACCAAGGACATCGTCATAAATAACAACCTCTTACCTCTCATCCGAACTTTCCCACTTTTCAACTTTGCATTTTCTCCACCACTCGAATACAGAATTAGAGTTGGATTTGTTGTCAACAAAATCAATATACCAATCCTTCTGATTAGTAAAATGTTGTGAGAAACTTGAATTGAGGATAAGACTCGTACTCTCCATCACCTAGCCTAGGCTGAATTGACAGCTAATCAGCCAGTTGTTGGAATGAACTTTTAGTTATCACACAACTGTTGATGAAGTCCAGTTGTTTGACAAACTCACATCTTATCCTTTTATTTAAAAGTACATGCTTATTTTGTGATAAAATTTTGGTGACAGTTGGCATACTTCTTTAGTGATTGCAGGTGTGCCAATGGGATGTTGGTTAGCATCTCTTGATACAATTTCTCATGTTAATAGCTCTCCTGGATTTACCCAACCAAGTGTTCCTGCTTGTCATTTTTCAAGATTTCCAACCAAGAAATTTAAAGTATTCTTGTATGATATCTGTTTTCTCCCCAAGATATTTTACTCTTTAGGTCCATCGTTTGGAGGCATTTGTATTAGATCACTATGGATCAGAATTCCATTAGATAGTAGAAGTTTATTCCCACACTCCTCAGATATCATTTACCGGTAATGCTAGGCTTTCTGGTAAGTAGCTCATTTTTTTGATGAATTTGTACCCAACCTCCATAGTTTACCCTCAGCCTTACTAACTACTTCAATGCTGCCAGGTTATTCTGTAATCTCCTAATTCTTATCTCTTGTCCAACCGCCTCTGCTCATACTTTTCTTGATGAGTCCAACCCTTGTAGTCTCTTATCTAGCAGCCTCTGTTTTCCCATAACACATTGTTCAGGGAGTCATCCAATTCCTTAAAGGAATAGCAATTTTTAAAATTTAATTAGCAATCTCTTTTGGGAGATTTTTTCGCATAGTCCTCCTATTTGTAGCATTTAATATCCAATATCAATTTTTTTTGAGGTACCTTATTAGTGAGGGGGACTTGTTAAACAATTTTTAATCCTTCGTGATGGGTCAGTGTTTGAACCTGTGATAATATAATGAATTCAACATACATGAACTCAAGTGTCCTTACCTGTATATTAACCATTTGTTGGACTATATTTCCAGTGTTGCAGCAACTGCTAGCTTCCTGAGACTCATGAAGAGGTGAAATTTGGTCCAAAGGGCACAAAGCTGGATTCCCACACAGATACTGGGACTGTTAAACTAACTTTTGACACTAATACTTTGTCAAGAATATATTCAACTTATAAAACTCCACAATCTGGTGTGTCTGTGGCTTTCAACAGTCCTCACAAACTAGATTCCAACTCAGCAATACCAGCAGGATCATATGGCCACTCAATTAATTTACATCAGCAACCAAATATGTTAGTTTTAGTGGTAGTTGTATCATCATCAAGTGCTAATTTTGTGAGGTATGATCCTATGCATACATCTTCAAGTCAAAATTTTCCAACTATGGCATAGTCTAGTGGAACATTGGATCTATCAAAAACTTTCACTCGGGTTGAAGAAACCAGCCTCATTTCATTGGAGGCTCTGCAAATGAAATCTTCTTGTTCAACATCATCTGCTACTGAGAGAATTTATGGTTCAAATCCTTTAGCTGTTTTAGTGGCTGTCAGCGGAGACATATTTGGTTCACAATTCACTACTGTGACTGAACTATCAGCTACAAAGAAGTCTGATGCTGCAGTTAAGAATTTGCCAATGAACATGCCTAGCCTAGAAACAGTTGTTCCTAATGAAAATATTATTTTAACTTCTGTTTCTGCCTCTGGCCTGGAACAAAATAACTCTTTTGAGGAAAAGAAGAATAGTGAATGTGTGAAGTTAATAGGTCATGTAACAATGGAAAATATGAGAAAGATAACTAAATCCGAGCAGAGAAATAAAAAATAGCAGCTGTAGCAACATGCACCATCAACTGCTACCCTGCATCCGAGCCTTAAGGCACATTTTGAATCTAAAGGGGAGGGTTTCTTAGAGATATTGCTTAGTGAACTTGGTCATTGTAATGGGAAGGTGGATAAATCTTTGTCCAATCACATTTCATTACCTACGTCAATGGCTACTTCAAGTTTATCCCCACAGAAGGCACAAAACCCTAAGTTGTAGTGCACAGAAGTCTTCATCTATAGTAGCTAAAGTTGATGACATGAATGTCTCCTCAGGGGCTACTGCTGACCTGTTCAGAAAGGATTTTGGAAATATTGTACCGTTTCCATTGCTAGAGCATGGTTCTATAGTCTGTTCATCCAGTTTAATTAGTGATTCATTAAGGACGTGCAAAATATGCACAGAAAAATAGACATCAGTACAGAAAGAAAATCACATGGTAATTCCATCCTTGCAGAAAAATCGCACTTCAGAACCTATGAGTGAGATCTCAGGTAAGGATACATGCATGTAGATATCTGTATTGGTTGTATATTAAAGGACTGCAACTGAATTTTCCAGTCAGGGCGAGCCTTTATACTTGAATTCAGTGGGCCCTCTATTTAATGGGGAGGGCACCCTGGAAGTATCCCTCAATGAATATGGCATTAATGATTTGGAGGCTAAGAAATATTTTTCCAGTCACATGCCACCTATGCCAATGAATGGTCAACTCCATCTGATAACCTATTTCATTTAGCCTGACCTGACTTGCTGAGCCTTACATTTGATGACGAGCGAATATCCAAACGCATGTTAAAGTTGTCAGTTATTGATAGATTGATAGGGTATGACTAGAATGATACAAAATTTTGACTTCTACTATTAATATGATCATAATTATGCTGAAACATTTTTTCTTTTTTCTAAAGACTTCAAAGAAGAGCTTAAAAAACACTTATTGCAGTCCAGATGAGTACATTCTGCTGTTACAAAGGGATTAGGAAAGTGCAGTTCAAGTGACTTTTGAGCATAACTGAAATAAATTTAGGACTACCAAATAGATAAGAAACTAATGTATAAAAATCACATCATTTAGTTGTTAGCAACCTTAAATGACACAAGACCTGAACAACAAAAAGTATTTAGCTTGTCAACCATATAAGGTAGCTAGTAATTGAAGCATTATTAGCATGTGCATCAGTCTTTTATAAATCTACACCCAATTTTTATCTTCCAAAGGCACCTTCTACAAATAGAGTTAACGACAATGTAAAGTTGTCAAGATATCTTGTACTTGGGCAGAACATGGTGACACCTTTTCAATGCCATACATGCTTCTATGAATTGATGGCAGGAAATGCCTATATATCCTCCTTACTTCAGCATCCTTCCCTTCATGTCAGCTGTCAATGAATGACTTTACAAAATTCTTTATAGTCAATCCATCCTTAGTTTGTTATTTCAATGCAGCCTGACAAATGGCAATCTTCTGCAGCAGCACTGTTGTCAGGAAAATTAGCCACATCATTCTATGACCCATCTCCTTCAACCATGACTAATTAATGAAAGGCTCCAAACTCTATTGCAACTATTCTGATAGATCTCTGGTTTTCTCTGCCATGGTAGTCTTACATCAAATAACTTTGGGAAATTGCATGCCTAGATATAGGTTGCTCTAATTAAAAATATGAATTTCAAATCTACCTACTCCAAGGTCTAGTTAAATCCTTTTGAAGTGATCCAATGTGGATGATTGATAAATTTCAAATATTAGACATCCACGATGTTGCTTTGATGGTGGGGAGCCCATAAGGAATTCATTCAAATTAAAAATTCTAGGCTTTAATATCAATCATTGCTTCAACCTAATAAATGATGCCAATCATGACAAGATGATGATAATTAATGGATGAATCAAGAAGCACCCATACCATGTCAGTGGTCAATTTTGATTAATTTACACTCCTATTAGGTGGTCACATTGCCTCTTGCCACCTGATAGAAGAGTGATGGCTAATTGAATGTAACCAACCTTGGTCTCTCATGGGTGATCTTTAATTGTGTTATGAAAGATTGCTAAGAGATTTCAATCTGTAGTATTCTCCAGTATTAACCTCCGTTATAACTATTCTCAGATCTATAGAAGTACAAAGCAAGAAAGTGGAGTGACAGGTATGACAAAGTAGATCTCATACCTAGAGGAGTTAAATTATAGAAGACTTAAAAGGACACCAAAAGAGAATACATAGAAGTACGGAGGGACAAATGAGATTCAAAAAATAAGGACAAAAGGTACCAAACTTAGAACTCAATGGAACTTAATAAAATTGAACCTCTTGACTTGTATATCACATCTCTTTATAGAGGTGTGTTGAAGTGGAGATCCCGGGTATGTCTGTTTCCTGTGTAATACGTTGTCTCCTAAGTTTTGATCTTCTGTCAATACTCAAGACAATGGAATTTCCATGAATCTTTAAAAGGTGGAAGTCAGAGAGTAAATTTTACAACTTTCCATATCACCCCTTAAGAGGATGTTGTTTCATTTGGTTTGTGGATGATCCTTTTGGTCTTTGCTTTATTGGGCCTCATAGTTCCAACAGATCTAGTTTTAATGTCAATTGGTTATCAACCCATTCTTTGCAGCATGTGTCCATAACAATGTAAGGTGTCCCCTAGTTTAGCATGCTTCACCACATCTGTTGTTAACCACTCCTAATATCATTGACATCTATTTCTGATTTGTTATTAAATTCCTTAACAATTTTTTTGAAGCTTTTGACAATGCTCCTAAAATGCCTTTCATTTGTTAGTTTTCTATCAACAAAAAGAGCGTAGGGGGGGTGCATTTAAATTTGATGACTTGTTATTTTCCCCCACTTGCATGTATATTTTCTCCCTGTCCATTTTGCTTTACAGCTCAATTGATTGACTTCGAAGGCTTGAACATGTAGTCCCAGGCCATTATGGTCTCACTAAATAAAACTTAGATAAGATCCCTTTAGGCCCTCTTTTAGCATTAGTGACAAATGTAAGATATTTGAAATAAGTATGAAGGCACTAGGAATCAAATACTTTGTCAATTTCCAACCTCTATCTGATGCAATTTATTACATATATAAATTTGAGGTGGATCTTCTCAACCGGGGTTTGTGTTATCCCCAGTTGTGCTTGCGCTATTGGAGGGTTAAGATCTAGTGAGATTCCATCAGGTTAGTTCCATTATTAGTGCATCCTGATGTTGACATTGATTAGAAGGCCAAGTAGTCTAAAGTATCCAGTAAAAAGGAGTACATAGTAGTCTTGAGAAGAAAGAAAAAGAAAAGATGACTTTTATAGACTGGTATGTAAGAAAAGAAAAGCTAACTTTTATAAACTGGTATAAACTATACATAATACATGACTCAAAAAAAGTGGAAAAGAAAAGCTAACTTTTCTCATGTTTTCTGAAACTAATTGAACATTTTACATGTTTCTCTAGAATATATATGCATCAAAATATACTAAAATATAATAATATAAAAAATTTCCTGGAAGTTTTTGAACATTGGCATTTCCCTCTCCCACTGTCATAGGTCTATCCAAAGTAGAAATGTGAATCCCATAAATTTTCCAAAAACTGTTTGTAGGAAAGAGCATTCATGCCTTGGAATTTGAACCATGGAAGTTATATTCTATTTATTATCAGGAGAGTGCTTTCCATATACTTACTGAATAAGAGGCTTGTCAGTGGTCTGATAGAGATATGACAAATAAAGTGACTGGGAAGAATGTAAACAAGCTCATTAATTTCTCATATGATATGATAAATACAAGAGTATACCAAATATATTTGGGACTCTCAGCTTGTTACTTCCAAGGATATAAAATATTCTAGAATTGTGTGAGAGAGTTGACCAATATTATACATATATAAGAGCCAACTAAAAAAATTTACAAAATTGCTAACCAATTTTCCATTAAAGCAATGCTAAACACAATGGCCACCCAGGGAGACTCGTGAACAATGTTCTTGATGCATGAGCAAAGATAGTTGCAAGATTTAGTTAAAATTAACTTGAATTGACTATATGTTGGACTCACCTTCGACAGGTTCATATAAACCATGCCAAAACAGGTTTGCTCATTCAAAAGGCATTCATGTATCTTTGAAAGGAAGTAAAGAGGAAAAAAATGGCTAGTGACAATGCCAAATGAAATTGTATTAGTGTAACTGGAAGAGGAATTTCTCCCTTAGCTTTTGTCAATCTCAGAAATGACACAAAAGGTTTGGTCATTCAATAACTATTGAAAATAGTTTTAACTTTTCTTTTGTCTGAAATGAAAAAATGTGATCTAACAAACAACATAGACAGTGATTGTTGCACCACTACTAACGAAATTTATCTTGCTAACTAGGTATATGAAAGGACACTAATCTGATTAGTTAAGTCCTATAGGTTAGTAATTTTGTTCTCAAAAAGTCATTTGAACTCCATTCAGGTCAAGAGTTTTCATGTGAAGAAACATCCAAGGAAGAAAAATTATTCCATGAGAGAATGATTATACAAAGCACAATTACATATCATTACACTCTACCTTGTGCATAGACATTAGAGACTAATTCTAGTCTTGGTCTAGTTCTGCATCCTTCTGTGACTGAATCCTTGCTTCTTTTTTTCTGTGTCTTCCTCACTTGCTCTATCTTTTTGTCCCAAGTGAACTAAGAGCACAAAAACAAGAAAAGCTAAAGCTTAGAAGAAACTTCCTAAAACTGCCTTGTGTAACTCTTTCCTATATGGTATCAATGCCAACATGACTCTAATATGTACATGGATAAGACCTCATTCCTTTGGAAGTTTGATGGTCCCCATCAAATTACCTTTATGACAGGATTTGAACTTCCTAGTTATTGTTGGACTGTTTTACAACTCAACTTGCAAATTTGGAATCAGTTCTTCTACAACAGGTATAAGAGGCTCTTCCTCATAATGTCAAACCATTGAAAATCTTTGACACTGACATTTCCTCTAATTGGGATATTTATGGCCTAGAATATTGGAAATGGATGACATGTAAGGATAGGGTTAGGTGCTACAATGGCCAGTAATAATGTTGTTTTTGTTCCAGAAGAGTTAATTTAGTGCTTTCAAGGTATTGGTAAATTCATGTTGAATCAATTTGGGAAACATATTACCACTTCAATATGGAAATAAGGATGGCTATCAACTAAATACTTAGGTTTGTTGGTGGATTATGATCACTCATGGGAAAATTTTGTATCAAAAATGCAGAGAGTGTACATCAGACTTGGTGATTTTGTTGATGAACTAGTATGGGTTCAAAACAAAGTTGGTGGTAGTTACAATCCAAAACAAGGATATATAAGTAGCAGGTATGTGGTTCTCTATATTGTGGAAGAACAAATCCCCTAAAAAACTAAACTTCTAATGTGGCTAGCTTTACATCATACAATTCTTACTTTGAAATTTCTACAAAAAAAAAAGGTTGGGCCAAACGTTTGTCTACTTTGTAGATCTAATGCCAAGACTTGCACTACTCATCTTTTCATAAAATTCCCATTTATTAAACATGTGTGGAAAGATATGGAATACAACCTTGGGAAGAATGCTATCTGGAATGAAGCTTCTATTGAAGGTCATCTCAAAATTTGGTTTGTCAGACCAAAACTAAAATGGCTAAGAGTCACACCTTTCCTTGTTATATAAGAAATTCCATCTTTTTGAATATTGAAGCATTCCTACTTTCCAAATCTCTACTCAAGTTAACAAACTAGTTCATCATTGTCATGCTCTACTTGTTAACAAACTTCCTTTTGTAACTATTTACTATATGGTATCAATGCCAACATGGCTCTAATATGTACATGGATCAGACCTCAGTCCTTTGGAAGGTTGATGGTCCCCATCAAATTACCTTTATGACTGGATTTGGATTCCTAGGTATTTTTGGACCATTTTACAACTCAGCTTGCAAATTTGGAATCAGTTCTTCTACAACATGTATAAGAGGCTCTTCCTCATAATGTTAAACCATTGAAAATATATGAGACTCGTAGATCACTTAACCAATGACATCAACAATGGATCTATTGGGATATTGATCGTGCAATCATAATTCCTGAGAATTCCCTAAATCTTTTGACACAAAAATAGTTTGCATTATAGAGGTGTGAAAAGAGAAGCTGAATATGTCTTTTCCAGAGTTCATAACAAAGGTATGTTGTAGACTTGAAGAAGTTTAAATCCGACAGCCAAAGGATTACAAATTGTCTTTGTTTTTATGGTGTTTCCTATTTGTCTCTTAGCTATGTGACATGTAAGAGAAGCTATTGTCATAGCTATGGGATCCATGTCAAATTTAGTAATGACTGGAATCAGCACCTTTGGCCCATTTGTAGGGGTAGAAGAGTTTTCATGTAAAGAAACATCTAAATGAGTTCTAGATTCCACATCAAACTAAACAGGATTTTAAGTCATCTACTTGGTACCAACAACATGAAAATAAGAGTCTTTGTGTGAGGAACATTCTCCACTTTATGTAAACGAAATTATTTCAAAGAAATCAAAACTACTAAAGGATGCCTTGAAACACCTACAAATACATATTATTGTAGTGAAGATGCCTAGAAACAAGGCACAACTTGCTTTAGATGTGTTCTGATTTATGCTTGCAAAAGCAACAATAGAGTAGGGGATTTAGAAAGAATGAAAGTAGACTAGAAACAAGATTAAAGATTCATTATACAATAGCGAAAACATCCAAGGAAGAGAAATTATTCCATGAGAGAATGACTGTACAAAGCACAATTACATATCATTACACTCTTCCTTGTGCATTGGCATTAGTGACTAATTCTAGTCTCGGTCCAGGTCTGCATCCTACTGTGATTGAATCCTTGCTTCTCTATTTTCTGTGTTTTCCTCACTCGCTCTTTCTTTTTGTCCCAAGTGATCTAAGAGCACAAAAACAAGAAAAGCTAAATCTTAGAAGAAACTTCCTAAAATTTCCTTTTGTAACTCTTGCCTATATGGTATCAATGTCAACATGGATCTAATATTTACATGGATAAGACCTCATTACTTTGGAAGTTTGATGGTCCCCAT
Source organism: Pseudotsuga menziesii (assembly GCA_001517045.1). Taxonomy (NCBI): domain Eukaryota; kingdom Viridiplantae; phylum Streptophyta; class Pinopsida; order Pinales; family Pinaceae; genus Pseudotsuga; species Pseudotsuga menziesii. Next base: position 188,822 of record LPNX010474249.1, read on the forward strand.
CAAATTACCTTTATGATTGAATTTGGACTTCCTAGGTATTGTTGGACTGTTTTATAACTCATATTGCAAATTTGGAATCAGTTCTTCTACAACAGGTATAAGAGGCTCTTCCTCATAATGTCAAACCATTGAAAATATATGACACTGGAATTTCCTCTAATTGGGAGCTTTATGGACTAGAAGATTGGCAATGGATCACATGTAAGGATACGGGTATATGCTACAATGGCCTGTAAAAATGTTGTTTTTGTTCCAGAAGAGTTAATTTAGTGCTTTCAAGGTATTGGTAAATTCACATTGAATTAATTTGGGAACCCTATTACCACTTCAATATGGAAACAAGGATAGCTATCAACTCAAGACTTAGGTTTTTTGGTGGATTATGTTCACTCTTGGGAAAATTTTGTGTCAAAAATGCAGAGAGTGTACACCAGACTTGGTGATTTTGTTGATGAACTAGTCTGGGATGAGTATGCCTACTGCCAAATATTTGACATTGTATAGTGTGATGAAAGGAGACATGAGAATACATAAGATTTTGCATTGTATTTTAGTGACACCCTACTTAAAAGAGCTATCTACATTTTGCATTCTAGTTTTAGTTCAGAGGAAAAAAAGCAGGAAAAGTAGGAAAAAATTACTGAGTGCAATTCTTCCAAAAGGTAGTAGTCTGCTAGATCACTTAACCAATGACATCAATGGTTATTCTTTTGAACCGTTGTTAAACATGGTAAACAGATTTGTTGCTAATATGAACTTGGCAGGATGGGTACTGTTCCTAAAACCTAGCTTCTTACCTTTACATCAAGAAAGAAAGACTAACAAACAATCTGGAATTGGTGCTTCAAAACATAGCCAATAGAACAAAATTCAATCTGGAGCTGAATATTTTAAAATGGAACCAGCTGATTATGAAAGGTTTATGAACTTCTTGATTTGCACTCTAGATACATTGTTTTGACAGTTTTCCATCTATTCTCGAAAGAGAAGACATCATTCAAACTTGATGAGCTTCATGGAGAAGACAATACTTAGTCACTAGGTTGACATGTCCTTAGAATTAAAAGTTCATTTTGTTAAAACTTAGTATCTTTCTTCTCTAAAAGCATTCACAAATTTAAAAACCTCTACTAATGGAAATCGGGGGCAATCTAGCTGATTAAAACCTCTACAACTGGAAATCAGTGGTGATTGAAGGGTTCATGGTAAATTTAACAAGAAATCGGGGGTAAATGGAATATTTGCAGCAAATTTAAAAGGGAGGATTCATTATTTATTATTGCATGATGCGACAACACCCACTTTTCCTCTTGCATGATGCAATAAGAAGGTGACAACATGGTCTGCTATTGGAATTTTGGTGGATGCGTGGAAGATAGCACTGCCTCAAACTTAATGAATAGTGTTGGTTGTTTAATATCTAAATATTTGTTGAGCTATAGTGGGTTTCATATCATATCCAATCTGAAGTGGGAAGTAAAGGATAGGGGAACCAACATTAATCTACCAGGTGTGAAGTTTACGGGGAGGGAGTGTACATGGAAAATAAGCCGAACAAAATATTGTTGCAGAAGATTGAGAAAATACCTAAAACATTCATCTTGACTAGAATGCAACAAAACCTAATCTGTGAAAGTACCTTTATGAAAAATTAGTGAAATCGACCATGTGTGAATTTTACAGGGATGGAGTGTACAGGAAAAATATGCCAAACAAAATATTGTTGCAAAAGATTGAGAAAATACCTAAAACATTCGTCCTGGCCAGAATGCAACACAACCTAATCTATGAAAGTCCCTTTATGAAAAATCAGTGAAATCAACCCTGAGGAGATGCAGGTTGATCCCCACACACCGCTATGAGGTGAATTTTTCCAACCAATGACTGAAATTCCCGACCTGATCGAGCAATATGAAGTGAAGTTTCCCAACCCATGACTGAAATTCCCTACCTGATTGAGCAATTTCTCTTCCCAGCAAATGAGCAAAAATGGTGATTTCAATGTCATTGGCTGTATAGCCACTAAAATTTCAAGTTTTCAAAAGATATTTGTCAAATTGGGGGAAATTAAGTTTAAGGATTTTTTTTTTAATTTATAGGTGTCCTTAGAATGAGTTATGTTTGAGTGATTTAATTTACCATTTTTATAGAAAATCGTTGGGTTGTTTTGAATTTTTTTTATAAAACTAATTAATTATTATTTTTTGAAACTATGGAAGTTATTTTAAATGGTCATTTTATTTTTGTGACCATTCATTGAACTTATGCAAATATTTACATAGGGGATAGCCAAAAAAAATTTAGTCGTTTTGCTAAGGTTTCAGCTTGCACGTTAGGGTTCTCAGGTTCTCCTCTTCTGCAAATGTCATGGCTGCCATTGATGGAGGCTCCCAACTTCCCTCCTCCTCTGTGCTCCCTCATAAAATCAAATCTTTCATGTGCCTGGTTCCCAACCGCCTTCCTCCTCTGTGCTCCCTCCTAAAATCAAATCTTTCATGCGCCTAGTTCCCAACCGCCCTCCTCCTTTCCTTTCAAAAGAGAGTCTCCATATACATGAAGTTGTCAAACACCACCTTCAGAAGCAAATTTGATGAGGGTGATGATGAAGAGAGATTGTTAATCGATGAGTTGTTGCCACAAAGTAAGGAAAATTTGTTTGAGAATGCCACTAGGGATTAGAGCTTGTAGCTTCAGGGGGATTAGGACTTGTATCTTTAGGCCAAATAGATATGATTACAACTACAGGCTCAGTTGGCCTTAGTCTCGCTACATGCAATAGATGAAGCATATCCATATGCTTTAAATGACGAAGAGAAACCTAGTATGTAATCCATAGCCTGTAGTTGTAATCATATCTAATTGGCCTAATATATTTGAGCCTATTTTTACAGTAGAGTTTAATGGTGTTGAAATATGCAGCTTTAGCTATAGATTGCATACAAGGAAAATATGCTCCCTTGATTGATCTATAATTTGTGTTTTGTTCTACATTTATGACTATGAAGAATTCAACATCGTAATGATGAAACTGACAACTATGTTAATATAGAAAACCCAATTGATCAGCTTGATACTATGTGTATCCTTATATGGAAGAAACCTTGCTAGGGTATTTTACGGGGTGAGTTCCCCCTAAAGCTATAATATGTAGCTGGGATAGGGAACCTTGAGGGGTATTTGGTTGGCAACATGTCCAAACCAAAACCCTTACCAAAGGATTTTTTTGTTTCCATTCGCTAACAACTCTCATGTCCCAAACGAAATGTGACAAGGGCCTTGGATTTATATGAATACCTTATTAGTCCCCAGGTTTGAGGATTTCTCAGCTAACTAATATGTTCAATGTTTGTGCCCAATCTGGGTGCAATTCAATGGCCTACCAATGCAAATGTGGTCATCCAAATTCCTTGGTATTCTACCCGTTTTAACTTCTCTTCTCTTTCATGCATTTTTGTGCCTGGATGAGGGACAGAACCGCTACAATGAAAGGAGGCATTCACTAGTTCCTGTGTTAACATTAACATTGTTGTTGATTGAACCCCCACACATATCTTTCTATGTTATCTATGTAATCCACATTCAAAGGAAATATGGCCTTAATTTGAAAACACAAATACTACACTCATTAAATCATGCCAATTTTTAATTTATGTAAAATATATCTTTTTCTCAAATGGAAGATTGTATTTGGTTTGTTTTTTGTGTCCTAAAAGGGTCATAATGATTATTGGGTGAAGATAATTGGCATTGACTGTAGCATGAAGTTGTGTTAATTTTATTCCCATGGCATCTAGTAGTTCTATGGAAGTTGTGTTGTTTTTATTCCTTTAGCGTCAGATGGTGTTATGTTTATACAACTTCAAACTATGTTCAATTTGGGTTGAATAATGTGCCTATAGTATGAATGAATGATTCTCATGAATGGTAAATTTCATAAGTACCTAGACAAGTTCATTCAGTTATTCCGTATTTCATAAGTACCTATAAAAGTTTGTTCAACTATTCCTTAATTATATATTGATCTATTCATGAAATCCAAAGGGGTACACGGAGTATTTGACATTGATTTTGAAGGATATGGGAGAGAAAAATATTTATGCTAAGCTCTCCAAATGTTCCTTCTTTCATATCGAGACCCATTATCTTTGGGCACATCATTTCCATGAATGGTGTCACACTAAAATATTCATGGTGCCTGAATGCGTTTTCACAATAAAATAAACATAATATTGGAGGTATGTCGCAAGGTTAATACATTTGTTCTTGCAAAATGTCGCAAAAAATGTTTCATTTAGGCTGAAACATTGTGCTTGAAATAGAATCTACTCTACACCTTGCCCACACACTTTCACAGTAGGGACAATCGTTTATTATTTCATGTTTAGTGAAAAAACTAAAGCTTCCCATTGACATATCAATAAATTATCCAGATGGATCCTTTTTTTACCATCCTACCATGCACCTTATGACCAATCTTTGTATTGAATATGGGGCCTTCAACCACCTTCACTCCACATTGCAAAAGATCTACCTTGTCTCCAATAGAAAATGAAGAAGAGGCAAATTTTGCACCTATAAAACAAATTAAACAAACTTAGTATTTTCCCAAATCAACTACCTACACCTACATCACTATAGTACATTCATTTTCCATCAAGAAGTAGCAGCCAGGCAGAGTACTATATACTGCAATTATTTAGGGTTACAACACAATAGTGCTTTAGTTATACTTCAATGATCACTAATTGTATCCCTCTCTTAATGAGGTGTTTTAGGCAGAGGTTGTGTGTTATATGATCTAAAAAGGATTACACATAGCCTTCACTCATTTAAGTTTCGACTTAGTGCATCATGTGCATGTTTTTGAAACAATCTAATCTTTCATATAACATGATTATATTATTTCTTATTACAATCTAATAAAAAGTAATAGATGAGAGTGCTCACCCACTATATGACACCTCATATTAGCACCAATACCAGAGCTGAACGTTCGTCTCTTTGGGCTCTTCTGTACTTAGCGATGTCATTACGAATAGTTGGGTCTGAATCGAAGTCCATTGAGAGAGGAATGTCTTGCTATAATTTAGCTCAAATTCATGTATTTGTGAAATAATCTGCTAGATGTACCTCTATGTTACATTGTAATGGTCATTGTTAGGTATATTGATTTGTCATTAGCATTTCTAATGACAAATTTCTAATAATACAATTATTAATACACCTAAAAGGAAATTTCCAATAATACAATATTTGAGTGAAATATCCTAACCCCATTCAATTTATAGTTCACCGTACAAAGTTAGCCTCCCTGAAATCTAGATCCACAACAACCTTCGCAATTATTTTTCTCTAAATATTTCCAAAAGCATTTATCCATAACAATCATGGATTTCGTTAAGAGTATTAGAAATGGTGATTAAGAACCCTTTAGTCCAAAATTTAAAAGTAATACTAGGCATCAGAACCTATATTTTATGGATTATCATTGTATCTCTTTTAGGATCTAAAATTGGGGGACATCACTTTCGAACCAAATTGGGTGCTCCCCCTGAACTAGTTTTGAGCTGAAATGGAGCTTGCATCTTTATCACTTTGGATCCTGAAACAAATGCAACACTTAATTAGAATATAAATCCTTAGCATATACCCTAACTGGAATTTCCACCCTATTTCTAACCATTCTGGCACATAATCATTCTTAATAACCTTAGCCATGATTCTTCCTACTAATGCCACTCATAACCATCCTCCAAGACTTTCTCAAAACCAATATCATGACCTAGGATCATTTTCAACTTTCCCACTCATGCCCTGGTACACTTATTTTTCATTGGGAATGTCCATAAGATTCAACGTAGGAGATTGAACAAGGAAGATTAGGATTTAGGTTATAAGCCCAGTTATCAAGGTGACGATGGAACCAAAGGTTGGCATAAACGACCACATGATTCCAAACTTGCACCTTCCATGATTATTTCTATCACCAAATATTGACTGTCCACCTTCATAGTTTTGTTTGTCCATGTCTATGAACTATCCTTAGTTTCCAAATTGGCTTTGTAACCAATGCTAAATGCTTTGCAACATTTCCACACTTCTAAATGTTACTTATGGGTACATAATATGGCTACAGAATTCACATCCTCATTCTCCCTATAATATAATAGCTCTTCCTCAAGGTCCATGTCTATTGTATGACTGAAAATTTAGGATAAACAATGAGAGTTGTGAAAACCCTAGAAACCATAGTCCCCTCCAAAATCAAAACTATATTCAATTTCCCCTCCCTCCCACCCAAATCAACTACCTACAGCTCCATCACTATAGTACATTCATTTTTTGTCAAGAAGTAGCAGCCAATTAGAGTACTGTATACTGCAATTATTAAGGGTTACAACACAATAGCGCCTTAGTTGTACTTCAATGATCGCTAATTGTATCCCTCTCTTAATGAGGTGTTTTGGGCAGAGGTTCTGTGTTATATGATCTAAAAAGGATTACACATAGCCTTCACTCATTTAAGTTTCGACTCAATGCCTCATGTGCATGTTTTTGAAACAATTTGAATCTTTCATATAACAAGATTATATTATTTCTTATTACAATCTAATAAAAAGTAATAGATGAGAGTGCTCACCCACTATATGACACCTCATATTAGCACCAATACCAGAGATTAAATTTTGTCTTTTTGGGCTCTTATGTACTTAGAGATGCAATTACGAATAGTTGGTTATGAATTTTAGTCCATTGAGAGAGGAATGTCTTGCTATAATTTATCTCAAATTCATGTATTTGTGAAATAATCTGCATGTACCTCTATGTTCCATTGTAATGGTCATTGTTAGGTATATCGATTTTCCATTAGCATTTCTAATGACAAATTTTTAATAATACAATTATTAATACACCTAAAAGGAAATTTCTATAACACAATATTTGAGTGAAATATCCTAACCCCATTCAATTTATAGTTCACCATACAAAGTTACCCTCCCTGAAATCTAGATCCACAACAACCTTCGCAATTATTTTTCTCTAAATATTTCCAAAAGCATTTATCCATAACAATCATGGATTTTCTTAAGAGTATTAGAAATGGCCATTAAGCACCATTTAGTCCAAAATGTAAAAGTAATACTAGGCATAAGAACCTATATTTGATGGATTACCATAGTTTCTCTTTCAGGATCTAAAATTGGGTGACATCACTTTGAAACCAAATTGGGTGCTCCCCCTGAACTAGTTTTGAGCTGAAATGGAGCTTGCATATTTATCACTTTGGATCCTGAAACAAATGCAACACTTAATTAGAATATAAATCCTTAGCATATACCCTAACTGGAATTTCCACCCTATTTCTAACCATTATGGCACATAATCATTCTTAATAACCTTTTCCATGATTCTTCCTAGTAATGTCACTCATAACCATCCTCCAAGTCTTTCTCAAAACCAATATCATGACCTAGGATCATTTTCAACTTTCCCACTCATGCACTAGTATACTTGTTTTTCATTGGGAATGTCCATAAGATTCAACGTAGGAGATTGAACAAGGAATATTAGGACCTAGGTTATAAGCGTAGTTATCAAGGTGATGATGGAGCCAAAGGTTGGCATAAACGACCACATGATGCCAAACTTACACCTTCCATGATTATTTCTATCACCAAATATTGACAGTCCACCTTCATAGTTTTGTTTGTCCATGTCTATGAACTATCCTTAGTTTCCAAATTGGCTTTGTAACCAATGCTAAATGCTTTGCAACATTTCCACACTTATAAATGTTGCTTATGGGTACATAATATGGCTACAGAATTCACATCCTCATTCTCCCTATAATATAATAGCTCTTCCTCAAGGTCCATGTCTATTGTATGACCGAAAATTTAGGATAAACAATGAGAGTTGTGAAAACCCTAGAAACCATAGTCCCCTCCAAAAACAAAACTATATTTAATTTCCCCTCCCTCCCACCCAAATCAACTACCTACACGTCCATCACTATAGTACATTCATTTTCCATCAAGAAGTAGCAGCCAAGTAGAGTATTGTATATTGCAATTATTTAGGGTTACAACACAATAGCGCCTTAGTTATACTTCAATGATCGCTAATTGTATCCCTCTCTTAATGAGGTGTTTTGGGAATAGGTTGTGTGTTATATGATCTAAAAAGGCTTACGCATAGCCTTCATGCATTTAAGTTTCGACTCAATGCCTCATGTGCATGTTTTTGAAACAATCTAATCTTTCATATAACAAGATTATATTATTTCTGGTTACAATCTAATAAAAAGTAATAGATGAGAGTACTCACCCACTATATGAAACCTCATATTAGCACCAAACCAGAGATGAACTTTTGTCTATTTTGGCTATTATGTACTTAGCGATGCAATTACAAATAGTTGGTTATGAATTGTAGTCCATTGAGAGAGGAATGTCTTGCTATAATTTAGCTCAAATTCATGTATTTGTGAAATAATCTGCATGTACCTCTATGTTCCATTGTAATGGTCATTGTTAGGTATATTGATTTTCCATTAGCATTTCTAATCACAAATTTCTAATAATACAATTATTAATACACCTAAAAGGAAATTTCCAATAATACAATATTTGAGTGGAATATCCTAACCCCATTCAATATATAGTTCATTGTACAAAGTTACCCTCCTTGAAATCTAGATCCACAACAACCTTGGCAATTATTTTTCTCTAAATATTTCCAAAAGCATTTATCCATAGCAATCATGGATTTCATTAAGAGTATTGGAAATGGCCATTAAGCACCCTTTAGTCCAAAATATAAAAGTAATACTAGGCATAAGAACCTATATTTGATGGATTACCATTGTATCTCTTTTAGGATCTAAAATTGGGTGACATCACTTTCAAACCAAATTAGATTTACGAGGAATAGAATAGAGCATATTTTATCAAATTTCCATTCATGGGTATTATAGGAATCACAATGTAAGATACCAATACCATTGGCAATGTTTGGACCAGAGTAAGGATGCTATGACATGAACCTGATGAAGAGGATTTCTGCCACAATCGTTACTCAACAATCTAACAGACCTAAAAACAACTATGTCTTCACTATAGATGTCTCATAATTATTGTAATCGACACTGAAAATTTGAGCAAGTTACTGTCATATAAAATAGTCTCCACAAATGAAATTTAATAGCTACAGCTAAAGAAATTGTTGCAGGACAAAACAAGGGTTTCATAACAGCACTGTCCACACAACCTTTTGATGGCGTAGAAACAGTTGACATACCAATTATAGAGTAAATTTGATAGATTATTTGAGAGCTAGTGGCCCTGGTTGATCCATAACCGGTTGATTCAGTAGACCGAGTTTACTAGAATAGAAATGACCACAAACACCTGGGTGATAGTTAATTTGGGACTCTTATCGGTACCGAGTAGCATCCGGGATTTATGAGAATAGTTGATTGGTTTGATTGATTACTTATGAATTGATGATAGACATATCATATATAGAGATGAAGTGTTTGATCTTGATATAATTGGGTGAACCATTATAAGCTAAAAGGTTTTTCATTAAATAGTAAACACCACTCAATTAAAAAATGCCAACTGGTGGATAAGCTACTGGGTTACTACATCAATTATTTTCCTCTAGAAGATGGTAAACTATGGCTTCATGAGATGCATGCAGTGCTCCATAAATCCATGCATTCAACAATAATCATAGTATTATATAAGAGTACTAGCACAACTATTGGAGGATTAATGCAAGGATTAGGTCCAAGACAACTGCACCACCTGTCAGGACCCTAGGTAGCTAACTTTAAGGACGGTTCTAACATAACTTCTTCAAATAAAATGTTAATTCGGACATATTTGTTGATTTAGGGTTGTATTAGCCTTTAAAGTTTAAAATTCCTCAAAATTTCCCAGTTCTACTTCTGTTATGCTATATTTGCCAACAATAAAGCCATAATTAGGAGTAACTATTGTTTTGGGGATATTTTGACCCTAAGACTTGCCCATATTAGATAAGTCACACTGCCTATTACTTATTGATGTCTGGAAAGTGCCCCGACTTGAGACAACATTCAAGTACATGGGCATTCCCATTTCATCGAATTCCCCAAAATCAATCACTCAGTCAACATTTTTGAAAATATAGAAAATTAAGATGCAGTAAAAGGGTTCTTAGTGGTTCAATCTAGTTGGCATAGCAATTCTATTTAAATCAATTTTGTTGGCATTATTGATCTATCAAGGATGTGACATGCTAGTCCTTTCAAGCATCATGAAGAAGATTGGAATGAATATTCGTAAGTTTTTGTGGCATGTTGAGGAGACTATTGAAAAGAAACGCCACTTGGTTAAGGAGGAGATAGTGAGAGGCTTTCGAAGTAATCACAGAATGGGGATCAAAGACCCAAAGTTGATGAATATGAACATGGGTGCCAAGATCCTTTGGGTGTGAAGAAGTGGTGGAACATTGCCCTTCATATGAAATATCTTAGGGAAACAAGAGAGTGATGTTTCAATTGTATTTGTGCAAGACCTTTGCATCTTTAATCAAATATTGTTTGTCATGGGTTCCAGGTAATGGAAAAGCAATAAAGATTAATGCTATCATAATTCTAGTAAGAGTAATGTTATCATAATTCTAGGTAGAGTGTCAATATGCATTGTTATTATATTAAATTATATTAATATGCATATGCATTGTTATTATATTAATGTTATCATAATTCTTTCTTGTTTTGTTATCGTTGTTATGATATGTTGTTTATTACAAAACCTATAAAAATGTCAAAATAGTATTGGGAGAAGAAAATATAAATATCATGTTTTATCAAGTGATAATCTATTTTGGATTATAAGAAAGAACTCTATTCTTCTGAAAAATAAAAATGTAGTTAGTTGATACAACTTTGTTTTATAATAAAAAGTTGTTTTTTAGTGCTTTAAAAAAACCCATAATCCTAGTGGTCAAAAGAAACCTGCTGGTCTTTCATCTCCCTTCTTCTTTGTCTGCTGGAGTTTATTCATCCTGTAGTTACTCAACCATTGAACTTTTACCAGGTAGGCAGTCACCCAACAAAACTGAAAGCCCTTGTGGTGGCGAAGAATGCTAACCTGAGTGAAGAATGATTTGAGATGGTGTGTAAACAATGACGATTGAAAGAAGCCATGTGCATTTTGCATTTGATGAACGAAAAAGTAGATTTCTTTGCTCATCATTCTCTCTTGCAGGTATGCCTCATTAACAGAGCTCTACCGGAGGCCAAGCTGGTCCATGCTCACATCATCCAAAGTTCTTTCAAATTTAATTGCACTGACAAAGATCTTCCCAATAAACTCCTAAGTGCGTATGCCAAGTGCGGGAATTTAATCGATGGTCACAGGTTTCTGGAGCAAATGCTTGAGAAAAATGTGGTCTCATGGAGTATCATGATTGCAGCTTACTCTAGGGTTAACCATGGCAAAGAAGCATTGGCACTTTTCAATCAAATGCAAGGAACAGGTATTCCCCCCAGTCAATTCACTCTTGACCTATTTGACAAAATGCTTGAATAAAATGTGGTCTCCTGGACATCAATGATTGTGGGATATGCACAAAATTGCTTGGTTGACAAGGCTGCCAAACTCTTTGATGAAATGCCTAAAAGGAATCTAGTATCTTGGACATCAATGATTTCGAGTTATGCTCAGAATGCACGCGTTGATGAAGCTTACAAACCCAAGCTTTCTAGAGTAACCCTCCACATGGGAATGACGTTGGCCCTGTTCAACCGGAATTACACATGGATGTGTCTAGAAACCTCTCCTCTACAGATGCTAGGATTATGGAAGCTGCTACATTAACTTTAGTTCAGGAGTTGTAGGAAGTCCAGATGGTTTATGAGCAAAGTGGCACTGAGGGCAATGATGATGGAGATTTAAAGATAGAAGCTACTAAAGATGCTTTTCTGAAAAATTGTGCTTCGACTATGAAATATGCCATTCATCAGCTTATTTATGGGATTTCATCGTCTAAAGCCGTAAGTTTTCTATCATCTAAGTTGAATTTGGTACCAACAACATGTTTTCTATTATCCAAGTTAATTTTGATTCAAAATGCTAGTATGTGCATTGCTTGAAATATATTTCCATTTGATAAATAGCTTCCACGAATAGGTGGTCAAGAGCAAACGTTATAATTTTTTGAGATATGAAATAACTCCTTATCATCCAAGACAAGTGTAAAATATCAAAGATACAAGTCCCACATACTAAAATTGTACTAGCAGCTCTGGCCTCGTATTCCTCGAGCCAATGTTATTCATATGCTCAAGAACGAATGCTATAGTTTCAAGACATGAAAATATCTCTTTATTACCCAAGACAAGGGTGAAATATCAAAGATACAAGTCCCACATACTAAAATGGTACTCGTAGCTTTGGCCTAGTCTTCCTTGAGCCCATGTTATTCATATGTTGCATGATATCCATCGTGCAACAAAAGCTACAGAGCGTGACTGCACCAGTGCTGCCTTCTCCAAAGAAGCAAGATGTTACAAATTTAGCTTCAAGGCAAGTCAATTCAATCATCAGACCTCCTATCAAGGCTTATCTTGCACAAAAAGGTGAGGCTGAGCAATATGAATAAATTTATCTTATTTAATTTTATTATTTAATATATCTTATCTAATTTTATTATTTAATACATCTTATTTAATTTAGAGTCTAGAAAGCTACTAGAACAGATTTGCTTGTATACTATCATCTCTGGTCTTCATTATAAATGCTTATTAATGCTCTAGTCTTAATCCACTATTTAATGTCTAATGACTTCCAATTGCTAGGTTAGTTTCAGTTTCAAGCTTTGTTATTTCAAATTTGGTATTCTGTAGTGTTTGGCTTTGCCTAAATTTGAATGCTTGATTGTTTCTTTATTCAAATTTATTACACATAGACTTGGGAACATGGATGTTTCAATTTGTTCAAACATTAGAGTTGTGTTTCATTCTGGAATTGCATTTGCATTTAAAGAATAGAAAGCTAAAATCATAGAATCTATTCTTGCATATTATTAACATGAATTATGTTTTTTGTTTTGAAGTAAAAATCTTTTGCAGAGTTTGAAATTGTAGATCATTTTGTGATGGAAGCGATATTTGCTTACTATTTTCCAGTTCTTGACATTAGCATATGTCCTAAAATTTTGTGAAATTTCTTGATTGAATCTCTTTCCAAGAACATTGCCATTTTTAGATGTTAACTTCAACTTTGGAGTTGCCAGATGTTTACACAAAATCTTGTAAACATTAGATCGATCATGAAGTGTCACAATGAAGCATATCCCCTTATTTAAAATCCAATAATTAAAAATCTTTGCCTCCACAAAAATATAATAATAGGAATTTTTAGGGTGTCCTTGTAGTGTGTATTATGGTCAAGGTACTGGAAAAGGTTGCTGGTTGAGATTCCATTACTCCTACTTCATATGCTGATGATATGTGATCACTCTATGGTTTATTCTATAATGTTGCTGGTGTATTTGTTTTTATTATGGAAGTATCACATGCTTTTTATTTTTGTGATTTGGTTTTTGGTAGCTATGGATCATGGGAAATAATGACATGTTGTAAGCAGGTTCATTTTCATTATGTGTTATCGCATGTATTGCATATTATATATGGCCAGGGTTTCACTTGATTACAAGTTGTCTAAAGGTAGAATAAGGAATGAGGTAATGCAATAGTATGTTGTAAGCAGGTTCATTGTCATTATGTGTTATCGCATGTATTGCATATTATATATGGCTAGGGTTTCAATTGATTACAAGTTGTCTACAAGTAGAATAAGGAATGAGGTAATGCAACGGTATGTGTGGTTTACGAAGGCTCCATGGTTGATGTGGCTCAATTTTGTTTTGCCTTTAGTTAGGTTGGGGTACCCACAACAAAACAAGCATATTTAGTGCAAACACTATTAGTTCATAAGCAAAGTAGGAGTGCATGGAACTCATGACCTTGTAGGTTTCCATCCTGGTGCTTCACCTATATGTTCTAAATATGGACTTAGAATTGTTTAGCTGCAAGGGTTATACTATTCAAGGTTTGTTAGGCCCATTCAAATTTTGCTTTAGGGCAGTATTTTTTTATGGAGACCTCAACTGAGTATTGTGGGGATTGTTTCTTATGGATTTGGTTGTATGTTCATCCCCACAGACTATGTCAACAGATTGCTATGGTAATTGACCATTGATGTGTAGGTCCATTTCCTCATTTGCATGAACCCCTGAAATTTTGAAAAGGGAAACAAAATTACATGTCTTTATGATACTCTCCTATTTTATTATTCTTAGGAATCTACAATAGAATGGTATTTAGGTTTCTTATTTTCAATTGAGGGCACCATGTTGTCAGCCAAAGAACCCCCTGATCTGTGTTGTGTCAACAACCTATTTTAAATATGCTCTCTTTTGAATTTTTCATTTCAAATAAGGATTATGCATATTTCCTAATTGCAATGGAGTAGGAAACAATGCAATGTTAGTGCAGAATCTCTCTGAAGCCAGATCTAATTAACTTTGGATAAGCACAACAGGTTTAAGATTTCTTCTGTGTAATTGTACAATTTTCACAAGAGAATTCTAAAACAACTAAATTCCTAGACACAAATACAAATTCTTCAAACGGAACTGAGCAAAAAATAATTAAATATGTGTCAGTTTACATATCTAAGCATATCCCTCTCCCCATCCTCGTTTATATGTCAAAATATGTGTTAGTTTCAAATCCTTTTCATACATTCCTATCGTGGAATGATGGTAAGAATTTCTCCACATAAATGTTTGAAGCTACGCCAATATCACAAGTTTTTATGCTTTTTGTCGCAAATTTAAATTAATTTAGTTTTCAACATTGTTCTAAGTTGAAAATCCCATTATTAATGGCAGTTTATCATGTTCTATCATTTAAGGAAACATTCACACCTATTTTGTTAGAAAGACAAGAAGACAGACATGCAATGCTCAAAAATTGCATATTGAATGGTGATAATCATTAGTTACAACCAGTAGTTAAGAACATGGATTTCCAGAAGTACAATGACATGAACCCGAGTTGGTTCACAAGGTTTTTTTGGCTTAGTAATACCCTATGTAGAACTCAATACACAAGGTAGAGCAAAACCCAGTTTAATAAAACTCTATAACTAGAGATACAAGCATTAGGTGATTTTTCATACGTGCAAAAAGAGCAGATGTTTCATCTTACAAATCAGGTTTCTGCTAAGGATATCAGCTTGTAGATTTCCGTGATCACCATGGTATGGATGAATATGCTATTTCCCCTAGGTTTTGCATCAAAAACTTGGTGAAGAAGAATATGTGGTGAATGTTTATATGTAAATGTGATTACTAGGCTACCCTGCCAGCAAAATATCAATCTTGACTGCTTACAATGGTCAAAGGCACTTGACTCCCAATATGATCAAAAAAAGGCATGCCTAATCCTCTCATTAGATCTTTGAGAAAGGTGATGACTATTGACAAGTTTCAAGGTCAACAAAATGACTAATGTATCACTCTCTCTAGTCTGAACCAGATTTGTAGGCCACCTTTGAGATGTTAGTAACTCAGTAGACTTGTTTCCATGTCCCAAGCTAGTTTGGGCTTGTATGTATTATGTAATTTCTGTTTGTTTAAACAATGTGTTATCTCTAGGGTTGTTCCAAGTTTCTATTGTGTAATTTTTAGTTTCCTTTGTTTTTTGCCCTGGTTGGTTTTCAATTCTTTTTTGGATTTTTATGCTTGATTATTAACCTTTAGTATCCTGAAGATATCTTAAATCATCAGAAATCTATTCAGTGAATAAAACTTTGTGTTTGTGTAAGGATTTATGCTTTGTATGGTAAAAAATCATAAAATGATAGCAGAAGTCCCAAGCTGGCAGCGCAACGAGAGCTTGCAGCAAATTGTATTTCTAATACATATATGATATGAGGGTCGAGAGATTATGGTTTGTGATATGAATATGGATAAATATAATCTTTTGATTATAATCTTGTATGTTATAGCATGAACATTGGTTATGAATGTGGTTCTAATGATATATGTCACATATCAATGTTTAATATGGAGACATTCAAAGGGTACAAATGTGTCATGTCAACCATATGTCCGTTCCTATAATTAATGGAGAATTTATTATGGCATAAGGTGGTATACACGTATCCCTTCAGAAGTTCATTTGGCGGTTGCAAAGACTAGGCATTCCTTGGCATGTGGTTCTATGCTTTGTTTTGGGAATCTTTTGGCCCAGGATCAAACCTCCGGAAGTGCATAACACTATTTCCAGTTCTGTACACCGTAAATTGATTCCAGTTTGCAGAAAGATGTGTTCTA